>CAUYPO010024785.1:0-87545 GCA_963574435.1 Cheirogaleus major | reverse complement strand
GGAAATGAACAGAAACTTCTCCAAAGAAGACAGAACAGCAAGCAAACATATAAAAAAATGCTCATCATCTCTAATCATCAGAGAAATACAAATCAAAACCACAATGAGATACCACCTAACCCCAGTGAGAATGGCCTATATCAAGAAATCTCAAAACAACAAATGCTGGCGAGGATGTAGAGAGACAGGAACTCTCTTACACTGCTGGTGGGACTGCAAATTAGTACAACCTTTGTGGAAAACAATTTGGAGATACCTCAAGCAGCTAGCAATAGAAATACCATTCGACCCAGCAATAGCGTTGTTGAGCATCTACCCAAAAGAGCATAAGTCATTCTATTATAAAGACATCTGCACCCGTATGTTTATGGCAGCACAATTCACTGTTGCACGGTCATGGAAACAACCCAAGTGCCCGTCAATTCATGAGTGGACAACTAAAATGTGGTATATGCTCATAATGGAATATTACTCAATTCTAAGAAACGACAGTGAGCTAACACCGTTTATGATATCCTGGATTAAGCTTAAGCCCGTTATCCAAAGTGAGGCGACACAAGATATGGAAAATGGGCTCCACATCTACTCGCCATCAAATTGGTACTGACTGATTAAAACTATGGTGCTCAAATGGTGGCAGTGTTCACCAGGGTTTCGGGGGGGGGGGGGCAAGACCCACATCATAGGGATGTGGCGAGCATTGTCGGGGAGAAGGGCATACCTCTAACCCTTCTTAGGGAGAGGCAAAGTTATACACTGTATTCAAAATGTAAAAACAAAAATCTTTTGTTGGATGGAGGGCAGGCGGGACGCGGGAGGAAGTGTAGAGTTACATGATGTGTGCCGTGCTCGCCACCTGGGGATTGGACTCACTTGAAGCTCTGGCATGTGGCGGGGGGAGGGGTGGTAGGGGCAATGTATGTAACCCTAACAATATTTGTACCCCCATTATATGATGAAATAAAAGGAAAAAAAATAAAAACACAACTGATTGTGGTAATCACTACACAATCACTACACAATACATACATACAGCAAATCATCATGTTGTACATCCTGAAAATATACAATTTTTATTTGACAATTATACCTCAATAAAGCTGGAAAAATAGTTAAGGTGGTAAATTTTAAGTTATGTGGTATTTGACCACAAATAAAACAAAAAATGTTTCCCATAAAACACATAGTAAGAACATACAATTTTATACACAAATTAAACAAAACTCCTGAGGAAGAGATAATTTCTATTGTATACAACATGTTCCCAGAAGAAAAAATATAGAAACAACTAGTCAGTTTATAAATGAAGCTAATATAATCTTGAGAAGGGAAAATACTAAATAAGATATTTATAAAACAAATTCATGTATTTTTAAAATCATGATCAAATAAGTTTAATATCAGGAAAGCTATTCATGTCATATATCACATAAGCAAATTAAAAGGAAAAAGTAACCTTTTTGTAATTAAATTCTACCCAAAATGCTTTTTCTTTAATTAATTAAAGCAATTAAAGGGAAAAAAAGCAATCCTAAAATGATCCTAAAATGGAGAAAAAATTCAATAAAAATTAACTTATTTTTTAAGATCTCATAAAATTAGGGATAAAAGGGAAATTCCCTAACTTGATGAAAGACATCTATAAAAACCCATAAACTGATTAAATCAAAACTGCAAATTAGAAAAAGAAAATAGGGCAAAACAGTCTTACTTTCATTCAGTGTAACATGTCAAGTTACTGAACTAGCTACTGTTGTAAATCTAAGCTCACTCAGGACTACAAATTTTACAGCCTGGTTAACACAGCTGAAAATCTGTTAAGAGTCAACTATTCATCCCTTAATTCTGTTTTGGGTCAATTCTAAAACTCTGAAAAGTAAACTTGAATTTAAGAATATGTGCACCTACTGAACAAATCTCATCAAAGTGGCCCTAAATAGAATCCAGTTTGGTCTCTTATCACAGAATCAAATGACATTGTAACAATTTAAAGGAATAGTGAATTAAGGGTGTAATTGGCCAATCTATCCAACCTTGCCATGATGACCTTTTATGTATAGATGCATTTATTTATTTAATTTTAACCTAGATGTTAAAAACAATGCACAGGAAGAAGAAGACTCCTGAGCAACACAGACACAATCTCCACTGCTCTATTACTTTCTTTATTTTTTAAAAATGTTTTTGCTTTTATCAAAGTTACTTTTGAAATAATTTAAACAGTCAAGAATTTTTTTAAAAATAGTTTCCTACTGCTCTCTTCACTTCTTTCTCCAATCCAGAGGCAATAATTTTAGCTGTTTATCTTTTTTGTCTATGTTCTTTAATATATATTTTTATGACTTTTTTCATGTTTTAGTTTTAGGATTATCGGTTGACTTCACACCATGGAGCATAAAGGTTTAGTTCTATTCACCTAGTCCCACCACCCACACTTTTAATCACTCCATCCTTCCAAATATGGGAGAAAAAAGTGGAAATCAGGAAAAACAAAAGACATTATGCAGTAAGATATCAACTTTTCCCCTCAGGGTGGGGTCACATAAGCCGTGTTCATCCTCTGTTACACACAGACGCCACCTTAAGGACATAGGCTAGGTCTGGCGCTATCTTAGTCAGCTCAGGCTGACGTAACAGAATACCATAGGCTGGGTGGCTTAAACAACAGACATTTATTTCTCAGTTCTAGAAGAAACTGGGAAGTGCGAGATTGGGTGCCAGTATGGTTGGGTTCTGATAAGGGCCCTCTTCCTGGATGTCTTCTTGCTGTATCCTCACATAGCAGGGAAAGAGAGAGGAAGAGCAAGCTCTCTGGCATCTCATTGTAAGAGCACTAATTCAATCATGAAGGTTCCACCCTAATGACCTACTTCCCTCCCAAAGTGCCCATCTCTGAATACCATCACATTTGGAATTAGGGTTTCAACATATGAATTTGGGAGGACAAAAACATTCAGTCTGTAGCAGAGACCACACATTTTTATTCAAAAGAGGCTGAGTACTAATTAAAGAAACTGCTTAAAGCACTGGATCTAACTAAGGTTTTAAAAAAAAACTAGTTACTTAACTGGTTGAAAATTTTCCCTTGAACCAATAAGCAGAAGTTGAAAAATTTTTCCTTGAACTAATGAAGACAACTAAAACAGCCATAGATATAGAGCTATATATTCTCTGCACATTCTAGTTACAATGTAAGTTTACCCCAGGAATTAAAATGTTAGAAGAAATATATAAATAGTTAGCTATATATGTATGTGCATTATATACTGAATACATACACATTTTCACACACACACACATCTACCTATAAAATTTTTCCCATATCATTAAAGAGAAAATGAAGTCAATGGAAGCTACATCTGAAAAGTCTAAGATGTTTTAAAATCATTTCTCAAATTGACTTAAACTTAGCAATCCTAACTGAGGTATTAAGAGGAAAAAAAAAACCTGAGGATTTATTCTAAATGACTTCTAGTTTGTTCATTTGACTTCTTTTTCTGTTGAAAGGCAAACAAGATGTTTCTAATGTGATCATGAAAAGAGAATAAATACTTCTGTTTCTACAAAGGTAAACAAGGTAAGGAGATAAATAAGACTATAAGGAATTATCTATTATATCTCAGACTGTCATCAATTCTGGGAAATGTCTTGCCACTTCTTCCACCTCAAAGCCATGCACACCCTGGTAAAAGAGGTCAGCTTATATTTCATTGAATACAGTGATGTTTTTATGTTTTTGCTAATTTAAAACTTCTCTTTATTTCTTCAGTGACCTAGTTAGTATATTTTTTTCCACGGAAAAATACTAATTTATTACTTATAAAATCACACTTGGTTGTAAGCATTCAATAAATTATTGTTAATTTAAGATCCTTCATAAAGATCCCATTTATAACTTTCAGGAATCAAATGAAAATTAACTATTATTTTCTCTATATTTAAATACACAGGGTAACAAACAGAACTTGTATAATTTACATACTTATAAAATCAAGGAGTCTCACAAACAGAAATATATGTCTTCAAAACTGAATAAAAAACACAACTTTTTAATTTCATTCTTCATATAAGATTAAAGTATTTTCATGCAACTTTCACAAAAAATGCTATCAACTTCTTGAGATAGTGTGAAAATAGGACCACAGAGAAAACAAGTATTAAAACTAATACTTTATGATTTCTCTAGAAATGCATGTAAAAATTTAAATTTTAGAATTTACTTAATACTAGTACCCATTTTTTGACCTTTAAAACTCATACACTTCGATCATTTGATTTCTGAGATGATGAATGAGGATAAAAAGTTAAACAATATACTTCAAACATCATTCTTTTTGTGAAGTCTCAAGGAACACTAGAAAAATTCCCCAGTCAAATCACAATAAAAACACAAAACAATAAAGCTTTCTTACTCAGCAGCTACCTATTATGTTGAACAGGCTTAAAACAAAATATGTCAAAGATCAAGAGTAAGTTATCTGACATGTGAAGTTCATAAGGTCAAAGGTACAATTTTATTAGGTCAGAGGTGATATAAATAAAATCTTATATGTCAAAGAAGAAGGGTCACAGCCAAGGTGTACATAATATAAAGACATCACAGTTGACAAGTAATAACTTTAAGTAGAACAAGTATGTTTACCATAAATACCTTTAGTGATTAAAAATGAAACTTCCATGTGAGTAATAGAAAATTGTCTTTCTATATCACATAATTCATATGCTATATCGCACATTTGTTTTCAAGAAGATGGGGCAATAACCAAGAATAACTACAAGAATTAAGGAAGAACTTTAAGAAAATTTAGTTCATTCAAACTAAAACATTACACAAAATGAACACTCATACAATTTGAGTAAAAGGCAAAAAATTATTTGAGGTAAACTAAATAATTAGCTCCATGTTTCATTTCACTTGTATTAAAAGTATCTAATATAAATATCTAATATAAATATCTAAACAAAGGAAAAATTTAGAGGCCGACTCCAATGATACCGTTAAGCCATTCTGTATAACCTTTCAGTTCAATTCAACTCAACTCAATGGGCATTCATTAAAACCTTAATATGTGTCAAGTATTATATCAAACATGAATATACAGAAATCAAACAATGGAGACTTTCAATTCCAGGTACACTGAATGAACTTGTACTGGACTAATCTTCCAACTCCAAAAGCTGTGCAAAATACACAAAGTTACTATATGAAGGGATTACAGAAGAGCCAACACAGCCAAGACTTGAAAGACTGTGATCCCTAAAATAAGGGAAGTACATGAAGTGAGCTCCACATTCACTCTGGGTTCTTCCTTATAGGTTTATGCCAATTTCTGGCATGGGAGGATAGTGCAAGCTGAAAGTACCAGTCTTAGTGAGCTGAGGAAACAGAATTTGAAACTGAGAATTGTCTAAGTGGTTAGAACTTTAGGGGCAAAATTTCTCAAAGGAAAAAATCACAGAGAAGTGACCCTAAATGACGGTGCACAATTTCCCCTCAAGCATTGGTCATATCCAGAAACCCAGTGAAAACAGCATATTCATTCTTTCTGCCTATATAAAATTTATTAAGAAACCAACCACAGAATTACAGCTGCTTCCTGATGGCATCCAATCCAGAGCAATGCCTCATCTCCATGAACCTTCCCCCAAATCACCTAGCACAAACCAAATTCTGTAAGTCCTTTCAAATACTTTCTTATTGAAAACCTCCACAATTCCCCAAGGTGTGTATTTTCTTTTCTTTTAACAAGTCAATAAACCCAATTTTATTCAACTATAGATGTATTCCTGATAGTCTCTGCCTGGAGGACATTGACAAAAAGCTAAGAAAAATAATTAACTACAGCTTCACATAAATAATAGGGATCAATCTCACAGACTTGAACATGAATGAAAGACATCAGACACAAAAGAACACATGCTGTACGGTACCATTTATATGAGGTTCAAGAACAGGCAAGACTAAGAGATGGTGTGAAAAGTAGGAGAGTAGTTTACCTTTTGGGGACATGAATAGGAAGGGGCATAAGTGGAGCCTTTGGGATATAAGAAATGATCTACATCATGATCTAGGTGGTTTTATATCAGTGTATACATATGTAAAAATTTATTAGTTATGTATCTGAGATTTGTGTACTAATGTACACCATACTTAAAAAAAAAAAAAAGTTACACATACACATGCACCTATACACAGGTACTGCCATCAAAGAACCCATAATAATCTTGCCTGAGCATCTTAAGAGATGATTGACAAATATGAATTTCCCTTTCTTGAGTAGCTTTAGAAATTTTCTATTATAAATAGGACCAACATATTCACAGATTATCTAGCTATGTCATCCAAGTCTCAATAACAGTTACATAAAAAAATTATAAACATATTTAAACAAATCTAAATTTCATGTAAACAATAATTATAGTTGAATAAGTTTGCATTTCCCAAAATTTCTAAATGTTTTACTTATCCGAAATTATCCTATTATATAAAATTTATATTGTTGACTGTTTACCAAGAAATCCGTACATCACTGAGTAATTCTTTTCTTGTATTATTAAAATATCAATTTTCATAACCTTTTATTGTACAGAAATTATATAAGTAACAGCATTAAATTATTTTCTATATTTCTTAAATTAATATATATAATAATATTTGTATACTATATTGTAGTAGTTATTAAGTGGTAAATATAATCTTAAATAATCATAAAAATAATATATAAAAATAGAATTCTTTATAATAAAAGAGCACATTCTACGTACTCAATAAATAACTGTAAATGAACAAAAGTAAAGCTTACCACTTCTTCATCTGAAAGTTCACGCCCTTGGATGCTGCTATTTTCTCTCACAGCTTGCTGGTGTTTTTTCCCTTTAATGTGGCTAAAAAGGTATACCTCTGAAGAGATCTAAAAGCATAAAATAGAAGCAATGTAATTAACTAACATTATATCTAATTTTAAATACTACACATTCAATCCAATATACTACATGCAAATTTATATCACACTAGTATTTACATATTATTCTTTAAAATATTTTCCTTAGAAAACAATGCTGAGAATCCTCTAGAAAACACATAGTCATAAAAAAGCATGCCATTCATCACACCCAGCCTAAAAGAAAATTATTTCCTCTAAGTTTGAAGGTTCGAATCTCCAGCACTGAAAATGTTGCTTTCCTTTTTAGTTCTAATACCCAAAAATATTGACTTAGGCTATCATTAAGCAGGTAAATATTCATTTGAATAGCAATTGCATTCTTTAGCACTTTGTAGTACTATTCCTAAATGTTAATATCATTTGTACTACTTACTTTTCACTCAAAATCATTCATGGCAAAAAGAAATCCATGGCACTTAGCAGATGCTTTAGCATGAGTTTTAAAAGGCTAGAAGAATAAATTTCCATGGTTTCATAAACTTTGGTAATACATTATATCATCACAATATTGATAATGACAACTTACCAGGACATTACAGAGAGAACACTGCTTCTTTCTTTCATAAGGAGTCAGTTTGGGGGCATAATCAGTATTTGCATGTCGCCCACTGCTTAACTCAGCAGCTTTTTCTTTTCTTTGTTCAATCTGTTCCATGTGCCTTCGAATGCTTTCATCATGCTGTAGATGAAGTCGAAGAGTAGGAATTTCAAAAATTATTCAAAGTATACTGAGAACTTGGAAAATTAATATTTTCATTAAAACTTTTAAAATAATAGAGGAATGTTTTATTTCCATATTAACTTGCACACTGAAGACAAGGGTTTACATAAAGCCCTTTAACATCTCCCAGATGCAAAGTACTGTTTTCCAAAGTGTACTCCATGAGATACTAATAAGTGTTTTGTGGAAGAGGTTCCATGGAACAAATAAATTTGAAAAACAGTAAGTTAAAGTCAAACAGGTTATTAACATAGAACTTTATATAGTCTCTAGTATGTCACTGTGCTCTATAACTCAATAAACCTAGCTTATAATAAGCAGCATTTTACAAATTATTTACCCACAACACACTTTTGAGAAACATTTCCTTGAACACATTGTGCAAAATGTTAAACCACAGGTAAAGCCCACATTTACCAACATAGCAGACAAGGTTCATCATGACACAGATCTCTATTAATAATACCTACCCCCCGCCAGTGACTAACCCAGAAGAGAAAAAAAAACTATTTTAGACCCTTGTTGTGGAGTGGCATCCCACCCACCTACGCAATTCTCCTACCCAACCAACTCATCCTTCTTTCAAGATCCAGCTCAGGAACTATTCTCAAAAATTACTTCCCTGACCTCTGACACCCTCATGTTAGACTAAGTGTCCTCTTCTTTGCTTCCATATGTAGCACTCCATGTATACCTCTGTGTATCTGGAAATTTTCTGCTTAGGATCTGAATCTCACACTAGATTATGAGTTTCTTGAAAACCGGAATCATGTCTTACCCATCTCTGTATCCCCTTGCCTACCACAAAGCTCTATTAATATTTAGATGCATTAAATTTAAATGAATGGCACATTTCTAGGACTACACAGATAGTAAAATATGGTCCTCTACCTTAAGGGTACACTATCCCTACGAGGAGCCAACATTTAAATAACTGTGATATAATGTGAAATATTCATATTGCTAGGGACTGCCTATATGTTGTAATAGTAACAATTTTCTAGAAAAAGTCAGTTTATCATATCTCCCAAGCTATAATTATGCAATTGATAAACATTTAAATCAAGTGAGACAAATAAGAAACATCTTCTAGCTTATTTCTAAATGATTAAAACCTGTAAATATCAGAACCCTAGCAGTAATGACTTTGAGTCATTAATGAATTGCTTAGTAAAAATAGGAAACATTAACGCCCTTTAATTTTTTTCCTCAATGGCTCTCTCTACCTTATCAAAGTAAGTTTGGTTTCCAGATGTTGAGTTAGAAATGATCCTAAGCCAAATCATATAAGCCTTGTTGTCCAAAGATTAAGACTACAGATTAATTCATTTTTTTGTTCTATAGATAAAATTTGAATCTCACACACCACTGCAAACCCTAAAATGTCAAATAAAAACTGTACAATATCCCTACCTTGAGCTGGATTTTTTTCTGTAGCTCTTCCATGGCTTCTTGCTGAGCAGCTGTGAGTGCTGCCAATCGTTCTTCCCTGTCTCTGTGAGAAGACAGGAAAAATTATAAACTCAACTTCTTGAAGTAAAACATCTTATGAGGTTTAAAACTACAATTAGAACATGCAGGCCCATGTATTCTAAAGGACTATTATTAATATTTTGAAAATTATTATTTTCTGAAGATCTACTAAGTTTCAAATACATTGCTCGTTAAATGTTTGGGGAGCAATAGAAATTATTAGCTAAGAAATGGGTTTAAATATTATCTCTGAGATTGTCATTTAAATATGACATGTTGAAAACATACATTTATCTCTGTTCTCCTACAAAAACTCACTAAAACTACAAGAAAGGAATAGAAAAGGCACAAACTCACAAAGACAAAGAGAATAGGAGAGGAAATAATCACAAAAGATGGACACCAATATTTCAGAAACTGAAAAGCAATCTTGAGAAAGCTGAAATCTGGGCTTTCAGGGAGAAACTAATAAGCAAGGTAATTCTACCAGCAGAATTCCATAAAAGCTGAGAAACTGGAAAAACTCTTCACTTATGAAGGAAGGGATAAAGGTTGGGGATAAACAAGCAGACTGGTAAAGCCTTTAAAGACTAGCAAGTCTCCAAATCACCTCCCCACTCTGACAGAAGGCTGGGAAATTACTCTCTAGGGGGGCTGAACAGACCAACCCTACATTTAAGACAGAAGGCAAATCAGAGGTGAGATAATATACTGAAAATAGGACGTTTAAGTGAAACTCTACATACTGAAATCGTAAGACATTAATGGCCAGCTTTATACACCACTTCCGCCAGGAACCCCAAAGAAAATTCCTCTCTTGGAGCAGTCCAAGAAAAAGGCCAACAGAAAGAAAGTTTGGCGGGTGGGGGGGGCCTCCAAATAAATGGCCAGTTCCCTATAGATCACCTGAGAATGAGTCTCATTATTCAGAAAGTTCTCCTAACAAAGTTAGAGTTCTCAAACAGCTTCTGAGTGTTTCATTCTTAAAACAAATATAGAGCCAATGATTATCAGATATTTTTTTTAAAATTCTAATGTGAAGACACAGACCAAAGCCAACACATGAAAGTGATGCAAAAAAAAAAAGAGAGAAAAATAGGCTGGGCACCATGGCTCATGCCTGTAATACCAGCACTTTGGGAGGCCAAGGTGGGAGGATGGCTTGAGGCCAAGAGTTCTAGACCAGCCTGGGCAACAAAGCAAGACTCCATCTTTACAAAAAATAATCAAAAATTAGCTGGGGGCCAGGCGCGGTGGCTCACGCCTGTAATCCTAGCACTCTGAGAGGCCGAGGCAGGCGGATCATTCAAGGTCAAGAGTTCAAAACCAGCCTGAGCAAGAGCAAGACTCCGTCTCTACTAAAAATAGAAAGAAATTAATTGGCTAACTAAAAATATATAGAAAAAATTAGCCGAGCACAGTGGCAAACGCCTGTAGTCCCAGCTACTCTGGAGGCTGAGGCAGAAGGATCGCTTGAGCCCAGGAGTTTGAGGTTGCTATGAGCTAGGCTGATGCCACGTCACTCTAGCCTGGACAACACAGTGAGACTTTGTCTCAAAAAAAAAAAAAAATTAGCTGGGTATGGTGGCACATGCCTGTATTCCCAGCTGTTCCAGAGGTTGAGGTGGGAGGATTACCTTCCAGGAGGTGAGGTTACAGTGAGCTATGCTAGCATTACTACACTCCAGCCTGGGTGACAGAGTGAGACCTTGTCTCAAAAACAAACAACCAAAAAAAAAAAAAGAAAGAAAAAGAAAAGAAAAAAATATAAGAAGCAAAAGAAACTATAATTAACATCTTCAGGTGAATAAGAGAATATGTTGTACCCATGAAACAAGAACAGAATGCTATTTTAAAGAAAGGAATATTCACAGAAAGGAGCATTTATAAATATACATAAAGAGAAAATTTTTTAAATCATTAAAAATGTTAATAAATAAAAACAAAAAAGTCTTCTAGCAAGTAGAATAAAAATTCATGAAAGTGGAAAACAGAGGTAAAAGGATAAGAAAATTAAAAGATTAAATTCAGGAAGTGCAAGATCTGCTAATAAGGGATTTCAGGGGAAAAAAAGAGAAAAATGTGGTGGAGGAAATAAAATATTTAAAAAATAAAAAATACTTCTCAAAACCAAGGGGCATGAGTTTCCAGACTGAAAGAGCCCACTGTCACAATGAATATAAACATAAAGATACATCATCTTGAAACTGAAATTCCAAATCACTTGGTATAGAGTTTTCTGAGGATTAAAAACAAGTCATATATAAAGAAACAGGAAGTATGAAAATGGACTTCTCAATAGCAACACTAGGAGCTACAAGACAAAAGAATGTCTTCAAAATTATGAGGGAAATGATTTTCAATCTAGTATTCTATGCCTGATGAAATGAGAGGCAGAATAAACCGTTTTCAGATCATTTGCACTATCTCAAAAAAAAAAAAAATTAGCTCCCACGAATGGTTTCTCTGCAAGCTACTCAAGAATATGTTCTAGCAAACTAAGAATTTATTCAGAAAAACAAAGAAATGTAAAACCAGAACAAACACTTCAACACAGAAGAGAGGTGAAAAGAAGTTCTACAATAACAACTCTGTAACAGACCTAAAGAATAATCAACCCAGACTGAAGATAAAGGACAGGAGAATTCAAAGGGATGTCTCCAAGGAGAAAATGAAATTGACAGAATGACTAAAATGTTTTAGAATGTTCAGAAATTTTCAGTTCTCTTTGAGTAATTGAGAAGGATTTGGTGACTGCTACATAGAAAACCAATCAAATTAAAACACAAGGCAATTATTAACTCAGAGACCAAAGAAAGCTAAACAACAAAGGGAAATGTAATCAGATTATATTATATTAAGCAGCTCAGGTGTAAGTAACAGAGAGTTACAGAATAATGATTTAACCAAATCGAAGATGAGGGAAGGGGAACTTGAGTATAAAGTAGGGATATGAGAGGTAATACTATTAATAAAACCTTATCTTTCTTTGTAGGAAAGAGATAATTTCTAGAACTGAAAATTCAAGAAATAACAATATATGTATGTTATTCAGAAACATGGAAGTGAATATCAGACAGCTTAAAGACAGATGTCTTTGGCTTAATGACGCGAAAGTAGTTTGCACCACGAAAATAGTAATGGCACGTAGAGAAATATGGGGCCAGGAAACGCTATTCTTTATTATAATAGTAACACACTATTTGGCTTTGTAAATTACACTAATTTTGTTTTGATAAGAATGTTTTTAATTTGAAGTAAACAACAGGGGCAGGGCTTTTAGCTATGGAGTAGAAGAGACATCAGTGAATCCTCTTCCAAAAAAGGAAATACAAAACAAGACAAAATTGTTAAAAACAAGTATTTCAAGACTCTGAAAATCAACCAAAGACAAACAACAAGTTTAGAAGCATTTTTTTAAGTGAAAAACTGCAGAGTTGCTAAAATATATAATCTAAAATGTCCATTTGTCAATAACAAATTATGAGACATACAAAGAAGTATGGCCATGCTCAGGAAAAAAAGCAATCAATTGAAACTGTCTCTGAATGAAGCCATATATTGAATTTAGCACAAAAAGATTACTACATGGCTGAACAGCCATTATAAATATGTTTAGAGAATTAAAAGAAAGTATGCCAAAATAATTAGAAAAGAAAAATATGACGACGATGACTCAAACAGGGAACCTCAACAGAGAAACAGAAACACTTAAAACAACAACAACAACCCCTTTCCAATAAAAAGAACCAGGACTCCTTAAAAAACTGGTTGATCCTACAGCTGGAACAACAACAACAACAAAAACCCCACAAGATGAATATGGATCTAGATAGTGCAATAAGGCAAGAAAAAGAAAATAATGGTATCCACATTATAAAGAATTAAATTTAATTCACAGATGCCATGAGCCTTTATGTAAAAGATACTAAGGAGCCCCTCCTCCCCCAAAAAACCCTACCAAAACCCTGGCTTCAACTTACGATTTTTTGACTTTACAATGAGCATATTGGGATATAAACCCATCTTAAGTCAAGGAGCATCTTAAGTAAATAAGGAAGTTTAACAAAGTCATTAAAAAGAAGATTGTAAAATGAAATATATAAAAAATCTACTATATTTCTATACACTGAAAAAAACAAAAATGAAACAAAAAAAAATTTCATTCACAATAGCTTCAAAAAAATACTTAGTAATAAATTTAAGAAAATAAGTGTAAGACCTATATGTGAAAAAACTACAAAACATCAGAAATAAAAGGAGATCTAAACAAACAGACAGAAATTCTGGATATTCATGGATTACAATACACAATATTGTAAAGATGGCAATTCTCCCTAGACTGATACATAGATTCAATGCAATTCCTATCAAAATCCATGCAGGCCTCCTTGCAGAAACTGGCAAGCTGACCCTAAAATTTATATGGAAACACAATTTTGAAAAAGATCAACAAAGTTGGAGAACTTATGCTGACTTCAAAATTTGCTATAAACCTACAGTAATTAAAACAGTATTGTATAGAGACAAGAACAGACATAGATATCAATATAATGAACAGAGTCTAGATTCTATGGTCAACTGGTCATTAGCAGCAGACAAAGCAATTCAATGGCAAAAGGACAGACTTTTCAGCAAATAGTGCTGTGATAATTGGCTATCTATATGTGAACAAATAAATTTAGATCTTTGTCTCATACAATGTACAAAAGTTAAAAGGAATCACAGACCTAAACATAAGTGCTCAAATTAACATATTTCTTGAAGAAAAACATAGGAGAAACTCTTTGTGATTTTGGGTTAGACAAAGATTTCTTCAATATGACATAAAAAGCATTACACAGAAAATTTGATATACTGAGCTTCAAAATTTTAAACTTTTGCTCTTCAAATAAATTATTTAAAAAAGAAAAGATAACCCATAGGTTTAAAAATCACATGCTTGAAAATACAGCACAGACAGCTCAAAATATCAGCAAAGTGTTTGGGAGGGATGTGGCTAGCATGAACACACAGTACATAAATGGTTTGATAAGTTCCATTCTGATGATTTGAATCTTGAAAATGAGCCACACTGGTAACCTGAGACCAAAGTGGATAATGATGAGCTAAAGGCTACAGTAGAAGCGAATCCATCTCAACCTATGCATGAATTAGCAGCACGGTTGGACATCATTATTCCAACAATATTGGACCATTCAAAACAAATTGGCAAAGTAAAGAAGCTGGGTAGGTGGGTACCACATGAATTAAATGAGTATCAGAAGAGAAATTGTCTTGAAGCTTGCCTTTCTTTGCTGTCATGACATAAAGGTGAACCATTTCTACACCGTACTATTACATGTGATGAAAAATATATTCTTTTTGATAATTGCAAGTGTTTGGCACAATGATTAGATAAAGATGAAGTGTCAAAACAAAGTCCAAAACTGAATATCCATCAAGAAAAGCTACTGGTGTCTGTTTAGTGGTCCAGTGCTGCTATTATCCACTACAGCTTCATGAAACCTGGTCAGTCCATTACAGTGGATGTCTCCTGCAACCAATTGGACGTGATGATGAGGATGCTTGTGATTAAGCAGCTGGGATTGGTCAGTAGAGACAGGCCAGTCCTCTTGCAAGACAGCGCTTGACCACATGTCACACAAACAGTGCTGCTCAAAATATAGCAGGTATACTTGGGAACTCTCTGTCATCTACCATATTCAATCCAGACCTTGCACCAACTGACTTCCACTTCTTCCAGACTTTGGACCACTTCTTGCAAAGAAAAATATTCAGTTCTCCACAAGCTATGAGAAACACCTTTTGCAATTTCCTAACCACTCGCTCTCCAGCCTCTTTCGCTGCTGGAATAAACAAGCTACCATTATTAAGGTGACAAAATGGTGTCAATAGTTTAGGCACATACTTTGATTAATTCTGCTTCTTGTTGGAGATATAATAAACTGCACTTTTGATTTGAAATCGGACATTT
Organism: Cheirogaleus major; assembly: GCA_963574435.1. Lineage (NCBI taxonomy): Eukaryota > Metazoa > Chordata > Mammalia > Primates > Cheirogaleidae > Cheirogaleus > Cheirogaleus major. The sequence goes on along the minus strand of CAUYPO010024785.1, from coordinate 72,430 downwards.
CATATTTAATGACCTGATAACTTAAAACACCCTTTTCCTCCATGCTGGGGAGATAAGATAACGCTAAGAAATGTCAGTGCAAAACAGAAACTAGCTGTCACAAATTGATACTCTCAGTATTTCTGGAGTTCAGATTTGAAATCTGAGAATGACTCTTTCGATTAAGCTCCCTTGTTGTGTTCCTGTGGTTCAAGGTCAAGGTTTATCAATGTGTGACTTTCCCGGGGCTGTCCACGATCACCTGTGAAAGCCGACAGAGCAGATGTGCTCACGAGGTTCAGCATCCTGACAGCTGAGTTGACAAATACGAGCAGCAAAACCTCAAGTCTCGATTGCCCCTTTTCCACTCGCATTCTGTTCGGTTTCAGTGGTCCCCAGAGCTAACTACCCTTGTGTCTCCTCAGCATAGGGAAATGAGTCTATATCCATTCCTTAGAAAGACAACCCAACTCAAGCCAATTCTCCCCTATCCCTATCTCCCCTATCTCCCCTTTGTCTGTAGTTTTCACACAAAGACATTTGGGAAATGGAAGAACTTTTTCATAGCTTACAAAAGTAATATGTACTTATACAAACTGGGACAATTCCAAAAACAAAGAAGAAAACTTAAAATCCTGCCACTCAAGTATGTCAATATTAATACTTTGACACATTTTATCTATTACACTTTTTTATAGTGTTGATACTATATTTTATAATTTTATGGTTTCTTTCATTAATACTCTCCCCCACATTTCAAAAGAACTCCCATAATCCTGTTTTTGAAGGCTATATAGTTTTCCAGCATAAAAATGTATATGATATCCTTATTTTAGAGCAGGTGTAGCATAATGGTTACAACTACCTGGGTTTACAGTCTGACACTACTATTTTATAGCTGTAATACCCCGAGCAAATGACTTAACCTTTCTGAGCCTCATTTTCTCTGTGAAATGGGGATGAAAATGGTAAGTATCATGTTCATGTTTGTGGCTATTGTGAGATGACACGAGTGAAACATTTAGCACAGTGACTGGCACGTAGGCACTCGGTAAATATTAATTGTTACTATCTTCTGCATCATCACAGATTATGCATTGACAGTTGTCTTTGTACATGTTTTATTTTTTTTTGCCTTCAGAGAATTTCTTAAGATTATATTTCCAGAAATGAAGTTACTAGGCCAAAGAAGAGAATCAGTTTTTATTTAATATCTACAAAGCTAAGGGAAATGCCTGATAATTTTGATTTTTCTTTACATTCAAGTAAATAATGACCTTAAAAGACAGAACCTAACAAATTGGCTTAAAGGGCAGATAAGCAGAGCTGCGGGTCAGTGTCATGAGCAGTCTTGTCTCGTGCCTGCTATATTTTGGATCACCACATGGATCCTTTACCTCAGGCGTGACGAATAGCACCCCTTGAATCTGTACATCTGACTCTCTTACAAGCACAGCTTTCTAATTACCCCCCTGTTGAGCAGTCACTAGCTTCTACCACCAGGCACTAACTTTCAAAGTGTTCGTGGTTTTGTGACCCTGAAGCACCAAGTGAGTAAGTGTAGACCAGAGAAGATCTGAACACATGTGTATGAGGCCCCAAGCCGCCAGCTGGACTCTGCAGAGGAGACAGTGCTCTTGTGCTGATCTCTTGCTTCCTCTCTCATTTGCGATATCCCATGGTCTTTTGTAGGAGGTTTTGTTGCATTAAACATTATTGTTTTGCTAATTCCTTACAGTCCAACCAAGCCTTGATGATTATGGGACTGAGCTATTGAGACGATATTACGAAAACCTCTCTGAGATTTTCCCAGACAACCAGATGTTGCTGAAGGTGATCTCACACGTGACGAGTTTAGCCCCTGGAGAAAAAGAGGTAAGAGAGAGGGAGGAAGCGTAAAAAGAGAAAGAAGGAAAAATATATGAAAAATATGTATATATACACGCACACATATACACTTATATTTTCTATAAATATACATACACAGTCATGTTGAGAAATGCTAAGTAGAGAAGAAAAAATAAAATATAATTTCTAAGGCAAAGTAGTAACAAGTAGGATGGTTGTAATTTCTGTGGTAATAAGGAAGGGCATTCAAAGGGATGTCATGTATAAGAAATCTCTCAGGTTGAGAGAGGTGAAGGATGCTGAGAAACTCCTTCCCAGAAATGTGCTCACTGTAACCCAACACCCACCGTGCAGCTCCACAGCTGGGCCAGTGGCTAGAAAGTCTCTTACGTGCATGTTTATGCTATATCTTGAAGGTCATGGAGAAGCTTGTGAAACGTGACTCTGGTTCAGGTGGTTTCAGTTCCCTGATGTCAGCAGTTCTAGAAAAGCAGACTCTGTCTGCTACAGCCATTTGGCAACTGCTGTTGGTGGCTCAGGAGACAAAGACCTGCCCCTTGAACCTGCTCCTGGAGGAAATACGAAGGGAGCCTGGTGCCGATGCTTTCTTCCGGGCAGGTAAGGTACCGACCTCTGTTATGGGTTTGTCCCCACTAGAGAGTACTGTCAGTCTTTCCAGAAAATAGAGAGAGCTCTCTTATGGGGTCATCCACATCCCTACCATTAGAAGTAAGGACTGGCAATTTTGTTCAAGGACATAGGAGTTAGTAAACCTTTTTTTTCAGAATGCAGTAATTATTCTAAGATTATGTTCATTATTTTACTCTGATTGCAGTGCTATTCACCATTTTCCTCACCGCCAACCCCAGGCAGGAGATAGGTGAAATGTGTTCTCGTTATGAAGAGTTGAGTTGAGGAAAAGGGAAGGAAAAAGTGCTCGTAGTTTTGCTAATGAATTTTCAATCCCCCTCTCTTTCAGTGACCACACCCGAAAGTGCTGCTTTAGAGACAATCCTGAGGCATAACAGGTTGATCCTAGAGGCCGTCCAGCAAAAGATGGAACTCAAGTACTTTACCGCAGAGGAAGAACACCTGGCAGAGACTGTGAAAGAGGTGTGGTGGCTGTGAAAAACACATTGACTTCTGAATTCCAGAGCATTCTACAGAGTTGATGGCTGGGGCTGTCTTCATTCCTAAGGGAGGAACCAGCATCTGTGGAGTACCTGCTGTGTGCCTAGCCCACGCTAAGCTAATACTCTGTAACACTTTTGCTCTTTTAATCCTCTCAACTCTACATGGCAGGTGATACTGTCACTTTACAGGCAAAGGAGCTTGGAATCCAAGGGGTTAAGTTACACATCTTAGATGCTCCAGCAGGTATGAGATGAAGTCAGGATCTGAACCCAGGAGATGTGACGCAAACCTAGATTGATTCCATTTTTCTAAACCTAGGAAAATCTCCAAGGGAGCCATGATACTATTCTCTAACCTATTCAAGAAGGCAACTTCTCTCAGATAAAGGAAAAGAAAACTGGTCTTATTACGTGTTCTATTCTGGCTTCTAGAGAAAGCCAAGATAAACATAGATAGAACAAAGCTTTTGCCCATATGGGGTAACAAATAGTGCCAACTCATTTTCTGTAAGACTTCTCAAAATGTGGCCAGCATCCCAGGAATACCAGGTGGGGCTTGGAGGAACTTATGGACATCTAGCCCAGGATCATGTGCAATTTGAGTGGGGAAGAATAAGAAAGGAACATAAAATTAAACTACAGATTCACCTGTAGTGCCCTTCTGATCCAGCTAGGCATGGAAGGTGTGCAGAAGGGCTGATTTCTTACTCTGTTCATACAGGTGACAGCCTCACATCGTTCTCTGAGATGGGAAGAAGATGACACACATTTCTGTGGGGCTTCAGAGGAAAGATTCATCTGCTAGTCTCTTTCCAGCATGCCACATACTTCAGAGATGGGGCTTCTGCAGTTGATCAGTTTTAGCCTCACTAATTAGTCTCCTGCCTGCCTCCAGGGACATCAGGTTTATTTAGATAGACTTGAAAAGAGCAGAAATAAAATATCTTCCAAAATGAAAATTCCATTTGGCCATCTGTGGATGGTTTAGCTTTATTTTCTCAGTGTACTGACTCTTTCTGCTGATAGCTCTAACATTCAGAAAGAGGACAGCTTTGAAATAATATTCTTGGCCTCTTTAAAGCTCCTATTTGAACCTTCTTTAAAACGCTGAATTTCTGTGAAAGAAAATGATGTTGAAAAGGGTACATCTAAGTATCTAAAAATATGAAGCCACTGATCGTGCAGAATTACTTCCAGACTTCGAGACAATTATATGTTATAAAAAATTATCCTGATCTTCAAGACAGAAACACCAACAAACAACTCCTATAGTTTTCTAAGCTTTTAATATTTACATCTAAAAAAGTAATTTGAGTGATTCCTAGTTTCTGAGAAGATATTTCTCTTAGAAAATGCTTTCTGCTTCCCTGCTTATATCTTTGTGTTTGCACATTTATCTTGATATGTGCTTCCTTTTTTTATTTTGTTAGTTTTCCTGTTCTTTGGGAAAAAGAGGCTCACTACTACATGTATTATAACAAGTATAAACTACTTATAAATGGACCAATGCCTTCCTGGAATTATCTTTTTTTTTAAAGTTGAAAACCATGGTGAAAATTTGCTGAGATTAACCCCACACCTTTGTCTCCTGGTATTCATTTAGATTCTGAGCATTTCCTCTGAGACAACCAGCCCCGAAGCTTCCCTGAGAGCAGTGAAGAGCGGAGCCATGGAAAAATCAGTCTCGGCCACAGAAATATGTCACCTCCTGTGCAGTGTCCACAAATCCTTTCCAGGCCTGCAGCCTGTCATGCAGGAGTTAGCATATATTGGTAAGAAATGGGGTGGAGTGAGGGGTCCTGTCAGGCCTCCTCAGGTTGTTTCTTTATTGAAGAAAAGAGGCAGCACTTCATGTAAGAGTTCATCCCCACCTTAAGGTAGTTCACTTTCTATGTTCTCAATACCTAAAAAAGTCATGAGACATAGATGTAAAGTGATGCTATTTGTGTTCATTGGAAAATAAAGATGACAGTGATATTGTTTCAGAGAGTTTTTGAGAATCCCAAGTAGTCTCCAGTCTCCTGTAAGATACGTGTTAGAAAAGTTATAAAGTGAAGTGGAAACAGAGAATTCCCAGAGCCATGAGATTTCTCTGTTATGCAGGTTTCCTTACTAAGGACAATGGAGAGAAGGAAACATGGAAGGTGAGTGATAAATTTCACCGTGAAGCCAATGACAAAGAAGATGAAAAGGCAACGGAGCCAGCTGAAGAAGACTGCCAGTCTAGAGAACAAAATGATCAGGGAGAGACTGGTTCCTTGCCAGGACAAGAGAAAGACACTTCTGCCTCCCCAGACTCTGCCAAGAAGAACTTCATCTGTAAGGCCTGTGACAAAAGCTTCCATTTCTACTGCCGCCTAAAGGTACACATGAAGCGCTGCCGGGTGGCCAAGAGCAAACAGGTGCAGTGTAAGGAGTGCAGTGAGACCAAGGATTCCAAGAAAGAGCTGGAGAAACATCAGCTGGAGGCCCATGGTGCGGGTGGAGAGCCCGATGTCCCTAAGAAGAAGAAGAAGAGGCTTCCAGTGACATGCGACCTCTGTGGGAGAGAGTTTGCCCACGCCTCAGGTACATTCAGGAAGGCGGAGTAATGGAGGATAATAATTTTGGGTACTAGAGTTTGGATTCCAGGCCTTGCGCCTAGTTGTGTAAAATGAGGGGTGTAATTGGGCTTAGAAAATAGAGCAGGTTCCTACAGAGGCAAGGTAATACTTTGAAAAAAACATGGGCTTTGGAATCGGCTCTCTGAGCTTTGATTTCCCCAAATATGTTAACCATGCACCCTTGTACCACCTATTTTGGGGATTGTTATGAAGATTTAAGGTAACAGGGGTAAACATCTAATACAATGCCTGCAATAGAATTAGCACACGGTAACTTATAGCTATTATTATTCATAATAATAACCAGCCACTTAATACCTGACTCTTAGGTTTCTGTGTACCACTTGTTTCTTGATAATAAACAAGAGTCATGGAAACCATGGGATTTATAGTCAGAGTTATTTTCCCTTGTCCCAGTTGCTGGATAAACCTAACAAAACATAAAAGTGTGTTTTGTTTTCTTGTTTCTGAGTGACTGGGTCCTATTTAAGGTGGGGAAGGTATGGGGAAGATAAACCCAGCATCACTTCATGCCTTATCCACCCAAAAGTGAGGCCAGGTGACTTTGGGGGTGCTAGCTGGGCAGAGAAGCGGTGTGGCCGTGTGCAGCAAGAGGCAGCATGGCCTGGCATTGTGGCTCATGCTGTGCCGCCTCTGGAGGACTGGCCTGAGACTGCTCTTGGCATCCTCCTCCTGGTTTATAACTCTGATTAATGGTGTCTCCTCTGGTCCCTGGCTTGGCTTCCCTAGGCATGCAGTACCACAAACTGACAGAGCACTTTGACGAGAAGCCTTTCTCCTGTGAAGAGTGCGGGGCAAAGTTTGCAGCCAATTCCACCCTGAAGAATCACCTTCGCCTTCACACCGGAGACCGCCCGTTCATGTGCAAGCACTGCCTCATGACCTTTACCCAGGCCTCCGCCCTGGCCTACCACACCAAGAAGAAGCACTCGGAGGGTAAGTCATGGAGCAGTTCCTCGTTTCGCCTGTGTGAGCTGCCTAAACTCATTTGGAATTAGGCACGATATATCTATCAAGTAAATTAAAAACAAAAACAGAATTCCAAATCTCTAGGTACACGGATGGCTAGAAATACATACGTGCACAGACATGCAAAATACTTACAGGGAGAGTTAGTGAAGAAAGGCTGGCTAATGTAATATGACTTTATAGTTACAGAATTTACTGAAGCCAGAGTCCTTTAAGCTTTGGGGTGGAGTCAGGCATGAGAACAGCTTCGACTGAGCACCTACTATGGGTTGGGCAGTGCCAGGTGCTGAGTGCTAAGCTGGAATTTCTGTGCCCACATAGCTTATGGTCTAAGGAGGTGTGGGGAAGGGAACACAGGGACAGTTACAGTACAGAGGATCAGTGGTAGAGTATGGCACATACCAGGGTGATACAGAGGACTGAAGAAGAGGTTTCTAGTCTGGTCGGAGGTGAATTGTCAGGGAAGACTTATTAGAAGAGTCTGTGTATTGTTTGGAGCATTTGTGTGTAAATAATAATGCAACCATCATCCCACCTGGATTGTCGCGATAGCCTCATAGTTGGCCTCCTTGCTCGTACCATTTCCCTAGATAGTTTTAAAACTAAACCATGTCAGGTCACTTCTGCTCAAAATTCTACGGTGGTTTTTCATCTCCCTCAGTGTGAAACCCGGAGTCTTTATGCTGGCCTACCAGACCCTCCATGATGAAGTCCCCGGTTCCCCTCTGACTTAGTCTCTTGTGCTGTCCCCTCACTTACTCTTTTCTGCCCATTGCAGCTCCTGGCCAGGACTCAGGCTTGCGGGACACCTGCTCCAAGACCTTTATTCTTGCCCTTCCCCTTGCTTGGGACTCTTCCCTTCAGACAGCCCACGCTGCCCTTGCTCGCCTCCTTCCAGCCGCTGCTCACACTTGGCCGCCTCCCCGAGTCCTTTCCTGATCGCCCTGCAAGATCGCAGCCCCAGCCCCAATTTCCCTGCACTGTTTTCTCCATGGTGCTCATCGCGTGATGTAGCTTCCACTCCAGTAATTTACTTTGTGCTCAGTCTCCCTGTTGGGGTGCAGCCTTTGTGAAGGTCCAGCTGTTAGTCTTTCTTCCCACTGCCCCATCTGTGGAACTTGGAGTGGCGCTTGGCAGTAGTGCGCCCTCAGTGCATGTTTGCTGGGTGGGTGAATTTCTTGAGCACTATTCCAGGTGTGGGGACGCTGTAAACATGCATGCCCTGTTCACTTGGAGCTCACATCTCAATGGGTAAAACGGACAGTAAACAAATAAATGTTTATTGACAGATATTTCAGATAGCAGTCCTTGCTGTGAAGAAACATAAAGCAAGGTGCGCAGCAAGGGAATGGCAGGGTGGGGTGGCACTGTTTGTTTCACCAGAGCAGGCTTCTGAGAGGTGGCATTTGAGTAGAAACCTGAAAGAAGTGAGAGGTGGAGCCGACGGGGGCCTAGGAGAAGAGCATCACGAGTGCAGAGTCCTCCCCCAAGGGGGAAAGTGCTTTAGCTGCTGGGAGGAGCCACAGCAGAGTCAGTGAGGAAGGGTGTTAAGAGAGAAGGCCAGGGAGGCCACCGAAGGCCAGACCTTGCAGGCTTTTAGAAGCCAAGGTAAGGACTTTCAGTTTTTATGTGAAGTGTGTAAATTTCTATTGCTGCTGTAACAAATAACCACAAATAGTGGCTTAAAATAATGCAAATATATTCTCCTACTGAAGAGAATTAGAAGAGAATTAGAAGTCCAAAATGGGCCTCATGAGGCTAAAGACAAAGTTTCAGCAGAGTTGGTTTTTTTCTGGAGGCTGTAGAGGAGAGTCCACTCCTTGCCTTTGCCAGCTTCCAGGGGTTGCCTGCATTCCTCGGCTCTTGGCCGCATCACTCCAGCCTCTGCTTCCATCAGGGTGCCTCCTTCTTTGACTCTCCCTCATCCCTCTTCCAAGGACCCTTGTGATTACTTGGGGCTCACCTGGGTAATCCAGGCTGATCTCCCCAGCACAAGATCCTTAACTCAGTCACCTCTGCAAAGTCCTTTTACCAATAAGGTAACATTCACAGGTGTCGGATACAACATGAACGTCTTTGGGGGCCGTTGTTCTGCCTACCACAGGAAGCCTTAGGAGGGAGGATCTGGTTTACATCTTCAAAAGTTGATTCTGGCCGCTCTGGACAACAGACAGTCTTGCAGGGTAAGACTGTAGTACAGGCGGAGACAGGAGGAGGCCATTGCAATAGGCCAGTGTGCAGGGGATGTAGTTTTTAGCTAGAGGTGTGTTAGTGGAAGTTGTATAAAAAGTTTTTTCAAGTTTTGGGATATATCTTTGAAAGTGGAGTTGTTAATAGCAGGACTCACGGTGGATTGGTTGTGGACGTGAGGAAAAGAAAGGAATCAGTATGGCTTGGGGCTTGGGGCATGAGCAGTGGAGTGAATGATGCTGCCGGTAACTGAGATGTGGGGCGTGTGTGTGTCTGGGTTGGGTACGATAAAGCTGAGATGCTGTTAGACCTCCCAGTGGAGAGGAGGGGCAATGAGGAGTTGGACATGTAAGTCTGCAGTTCTGGGGAAACGTGGGAACTAGAGATACAAACGTGGGACCTGTCGGTGTACAGATGAGATAAGATCAGCTGGAAAGTAAGGATAGAGAAGGTCAAGGACTAAGCCCCGGACTTCTCAGTAATTTCATTCTTGATTCAAGAAACCCTTTCTTTCTAACATAATCTTATTTTGAAGCCGAAAATGTGAAAAATGAAAATGAGGCTGATTGCTCTGGCTGTAGTGAGCCCCAGGGCCGGGCGTCTGGGGCTTTACCTCATTGACTGTCCCACTTCCGCTCCTGGCCCATGAGGGAGTTCGGAGGTTCAGCTGCTCTAGTATTTTTATAAATGCTAGTTCTCTAGACTTGCCTTTTACCTATATTTTCTAACCGTCTTTGGCAGTGTAGACATTATATCCTCATTATGTACATGAGACTATAGAGAAACCAAGCAATATGTAATAGCTTTATAACTAATCAGTAGAAGACTTTCATTCTTCTCTGAATCCAGCCTTTGTGTGCAGTTGCAGATCCACACTGTGTATGCTGCAAGGGGATCCAAACTCACGTATCTCTGGGTGCAAGGATGTATCCATTTGCTGGGAGTAAAATGAGCTTTTCCTTACCTGTGGTGGCCTAATGAACAGATGGCTTCTCTGTGACGAGAACTCTGTCCTTATTTCTATATCTGACCACACTCACACCCTCTGTGATTGGCTGTGTTTGTGAGGTGCCATGTGACAGGGTGGCTCAGACCTTTCACCCAGTGTGTTATAGATTGCCTGATGTGTTAATGTCATCTCCAAGAAGATATTTCCCTGATGTGTGGCTGGATTTTGTTTGTAGAAATGCCATAAATGAAGCTGAGTGTGGTGCTCGCCTGTAGTCCCAGCTACTTGGGAGGCTGAGGCAAAAGAATCGCTTGAACCCAGGAGGTCACAGCACTCTTGCCTGGGCAACAGAGCGAGACTCTGTCTCCAAAAAAAAAAAAAAAAAATAGAAATGCCCTGTTTAGTGCTGGCTCTAATAAGCTCATGCATGTTTGCAGGAAAAATGTATGCATGCCAGTACTGTGATGCTGTGTTTGCCCAGTCCATTGAGTTGTCCCGCCACGTGAGGACCCACACCGGGGACAAGCCATATGTGTGCAGGGACTGTGGCAAGGGATTCCGGCAAGCTAATGGCCTCTCCATCCACCTGCATACCTTTCACAGTACGTACTAAGGTCATTCAGTGCCGGAGTGGCGCTGAGAAAGCAGGTAACAACTGTAACAGAGATGTCACTCCACCAGACCTGGGCCCCACGCAGTGCCTTCCCCTCCCCTGTTCTGTAAGACCCAGAGTGAGTCCCTCATTCCTGTTTCAGTAATAATCCCATTTTGACATATCCTTGTATGATGCTTATTTCTCTCTGGCCAGGCTGTTTCCTTGTCTTCCATTTTAGCCCACCTGGCACCGTTTGCTTGACAGGCAAATTATGTTCGAAGGAGAGAGCCTCTATAACTGATGGGCTCACAGAGTGCTGGAATATTTCCATTAGTCCACCGAGCTTCTATTTTCTACCCCACCCTCTTCCTCCCACTCTCATCTTTTATCTGCCTTTTCCCATAGGAACAACCCAGACACTTTCCGAGTTAATGTCTGCGGAAGTAAGTGGTCCCTGGTCATGTTCCTTTAAAAGCCTCCTGCCCAGCATTCTCTTCTGAATGCCGTTATATTTCACTCAATTAGTAGAGTCTGACCCCATCACTGTCCCCTTCTGCCAGAACTGATGCAGGCACTTTTATTCGGCACACATGCACATACACACACACACACAGGAAGGTAAAAGAAATTTTGTGATTCCTCATTATAGCTTCAGGAAGTCGCCAGTGTGGCATTTGGCTAGCCATATCACGTTTTCTTCAGCCTCCCTTGTTGCAGCAGGAGTATAATCAGCACAGCACAGCAGGGGAGTTAAGAGCTTGCACTCTGAAATCACACAGGCTTGGACTGGAATCTTGACCCTGCCATTTACTTTCCTTGAGACTTTAAACAAATTTCTTTACCATTCTAAGCCTCTTAGGCCCCTTCTGTAAACTACAGCAAGTAATAATGCCACCACGTTGGATTATTGTGAGAATTAAGTGAGACATCACATGTAAAGTATGAAGCTCCATGCCTGACATACAGGAAATGCTCAGTAAATGCCAGATATTATTATCGGTGGCAAGAGCAACCTTCTCAGGTGCCATTTGTCACCATCAAAGCTTGTCTTTTTTGCATGCCATGCACATTACATACCCTGCTTCCCTTTTCCCTTCCCCACCCCTTTTTCTGCACACTAGTTTCTAGCTGTTGGCAAATAGTGTCTCACAAACATGCTTTATGGCAGCATATCCAAGTCTGTCGTCAGCCAGCCAGCAAGGACTTTGCCAGAGCTGTGTCCCCAGCATGTGGCTGGTCGCCGGGTGGTACAGGAGGAATATAAAGGGTGGCCCTGACCCCCTAAGGAGTGTACAAGGCTGTCTAGAAAAACCCAGTTACAGTAGACTTACAGATGAGTGAGATTTGGCTTGGATTTTGATGTCCTCTTGACCTCTTTAAATGACATTCCATTTTAGTCTTCCTTTCTTAGTAGCATTACGTGGGAGTCAGGAAAGGGGCAGAACATGATTAATTTTCAGAATGGGAAGGACCCAGAATACTTTGCCACTCCCGATTATACCATCCATGGCAAGCCCAGCACGTGGGCCTGTTCCTTGCCTGTTTCATAAGACCATGTCATTGCTTATGAAAATGCATCAAAATGTTTTAAAAGACAACATAAAACTGAGATTCCAAGAATTCATGTCCACAGGCAAATTAGTTGCCTGTCAGAATTCCTACTAGTTGCAGTCAGTGCTGCTACATGTCAGAGTTCCTAAATTAATCTGAATCAGTGTATTCATGAGATTAGCTTGTGGGTTGGGCCTTTCTTGTGGGCAAAGGATTTTACTCTTAAAACATTTCACTTTCTATTGTTTTAAGAAAAAGACCAAAGTTTCCTGCCATAAGGATGGCAAATGAATTCTTCATCAATGCAAGCTTTTATTTTTGAGGTTTCACTCAAGAGTTGTCTTATCCAGTTAAGCACGTAGTTGAGAACATGGACTTGGAAATGAGAGCCGGGCTTGTTAACCCAGTTCAGCCATTTCCTAGTTGTGCCCTTGGGCAAGGTACTTACTTACACTCTAAACCTTGATTTTTCCTAATCTGCAACATAGGGAAGATAATAGAACCTACTCATAGGGTTATTAGAAGGATTAAGTGAGTTAGTATACATAAAGTACTTAAAACATGCCTGTCATAGAGCACTCATTAAAGGTCATCTATGCGAATGCTCTTATTGTTGACGCTAAAGGGAGAAACAAGAAAGCATTCCTCCAGTCATAGCTCTCGTGACAAAACAGAGTGTGCTGGAAATCTCTGCAGAGAAGTAGAAAACTCAGAAGGCCCACTGCAAACAGGAAGAGCAAGTGTGATACTCCCTGGAAAGGAATAAAATAGGATTTAACTTACAAGATGTAAAATGAGGAATTGATCTGAGCTATTTGATGCTGCAGGTGTGGTTAATTCTAGGATACTGGAGGAACCCCCTCCTGGGACAAAGGTAGGAGTAGTCAGGTGACCGCAGCACTGACTTCTGGCTTGGAGTCTGCGACCCTGTGTGAAATCTAAACAGAGTCTTGAATCTGCTGCTGTACAAAAAAACAACCAGCGTGTCACTGATTGCTGCCTATGGTGTTTTTTCTCTCTCCGCCTCCTCTCATGGATGTCCCTCATGAAACCAGACATAGAAGATCCTTATGATTGCAAGAAATGCAGGATGAGTTTCCCCACTCTGCAGGATCACCGGAAGCACATCCACGAGGTGCACTCCAAGGAGTACCACCCCTGCCCCACATGTGGAAAGATCTTCAGTGCCCCTTCCATGCTGGAGCGGCACATGGTGACCCATGTCGGAGGGAAGCCCTTCAGCTGTGGGATCTGCAACAAGGCCTACCAGGTGACTTCAGGTGCCCCTGGGAGCTCCCCGCCCCAGTCCCTGACCTACTCTCCATTTGAGCTTCCCTGATTCCCGTGTCTGTGGCTTGTACATCACATCTTGAATCCAGGAGGTGACAATTGGCTGATTCTCATGAAGAATGCAGCTTGTGATTCCCATTCTCTGAGGATATCTGGTTAGAGTGATGCAGTGGGGGAGCGTGAATTGGAACAGAGAGTTCTTACACCTCTTCTCTTAGATTCCAGCCTTGCCTTGAACTGAATATGCTCTTCCCCTTCCATGCTCACGTTCTATAGGACCTATCGACTCCATGTGTCGAGGGACATGAGAGTGACAAGGGACAGTGTAATACTACCTGGAATTATCTTATTTAACACAATTATTGTTTGTTTGTCTTTTTTAACTCCCAGAGAAGAGCTTGGGTTTTTAACCTTAGAATTTGGCATGTAATTAAAATGAAACCGCATATAGAACTAAAAAGAAGCCACCTTTATCAGAAACTCTAAAACCACAGAGAAAAGAATGGTCATCACTATCATCTGTAAGATTTGGGCATAGGCAGAGAAGCATAACAGCTAATTTCAGAACTAACTTTGTGCCAGGCCTGTGCTGTAACATTAGGGTTACAGAACTAAGACCTGGATGTGAGCTCTAGGAGACCATCAAATTGTAGGGAGAGTGTTCTCAATGTTGCTCTAGAGCCTGGGAAGGAGAGGGACACCTGCTTATGGGGCAGGGACAGCATGTTCTCCTCCAGCAAGCTGCTCTGCTGGGCCCCCAGGCATCTGGAAAGCAGTGGGAAACAGCTCAGTAGTAAAGAACACAGGTGGAAGGCCAGGGTCTGAATCCTGGTCCTACTACTCACTAGTTGTGTGATTAGTCATCCAACCCCTCTGTGCCTCAGCTTCCACCTACTGGAAGGATCCTAACACCTCCCTTATAGGCTCATTGTGAGGAGTGGAGGTGTGTGTAGGACTCGCCTAGCTCTGTCCTGTGGTGTCCTCTCAGTGAACACACAACCCTGTTCCCACCAGCACCAGCCACTCCTCACATCGGCCCTCAGTGTGATGGGTAAGAAAGTATGATTCTGGATCCATAAGCTTACTTGAGAACATGTTTCTCTCTCCTGAGGGCCTCGTGAGCTCTCCAGCTTACTCGAACTTTCCTCAAACCTAACACTTGCCAAATTCCCTGCAGCAATTGTCTGGTTTGTGGTACCACAATCGGACCCACCACCCTGATGTGTTTGCTGCTCAGAACCATCGGTCTTCCAAGTTCTCGTCACTCCAGTGCAGCTCATGTGACAAAACCTTTCCCAACACCATTGAGCACAAGAAGCACATCAAAGCAGAGCATGCAGGTAAAGTAAGAGAGTGGGGGCTGGAGAGTGGGAGGGCTTGATGACATGGCATCGGAGGGCTGTCCAGAAAGCCTGACTTCCCATACTCCAGTGAGATGTGCTTTGGGAATTGCCCTTGTTCTGCTCCAGCGCACCGGAAGGCTGCAACACTGGTCCGTTAGTAGCAGCAGCTTCCGGGGCAGTGGTTCTCAGACCTGGAAACCTAGAGCAGTGTAAGCTCCTGCCAGCCCTCGAGTGAGAACCAGTCACGGCGCATGGGAACGGGGCACCTGTGGTGGTAGGCGGGCCTGGGTAGAAATCCTGATTGCAGCACTTGTCAGCTGTAACTGTGCGACCTTGACAAGTGACTTCTCTTTTCGTAGCCTGTTTCTTTCTCTTCAGAATGGCAGTCATTACAACCTACCTTGCTGGTAAATTTGGGGATAATCACAACAGCTATCAGTTGCAGAGCATCTCCTATGTGCAAGGCACTGTGCGAAGCTCTTCGTATGTATTTTCTCCTTTCATTGTCACCGCAACTTTCTTTGCATTCAGGCAGTCTGGATGCAGATGTGATACTCTCTGCCACTAGAGCATTTGAATATACCGTGGGCATAAGGTTCCTGCCACTCGGTAGACGCTTGCTAAGTATTAGCCATCACCCCTACTCCCAGCCCTGTTACTCTCCAGCCTTGGAGAGCCATCCTTTTGTTCTTTCCCACCGCTTCTTTCCTTATGTGCTTCACAGATATGAAGTTCCATGAGTGTGACCAGTGTAAGGAGCTCTTCCCCACGCCAGCTTTGCTGCAGGTTCACGTCAAGTGCCAACATTCAGGTCAGTGCTGCCTCCATCGTGCTCCTAGGCTAGACTGCCCAGGTGTGAATCTCATCTCTGCCGCTCACAGCTCTGTAAGTCACTTCAGTGACTTGTGCCTCAGTTTCTTCATCTATAAAATGGGAACAGGGTAGTACCTGTCTCATGGCGTAATGTGAAAAACTGAAGGCCTGGCACCGGTAAGATCCCTTAAGCATTAGCTGTGATTGTTGTTGTTAATGCTGTATTTCACCAAATCTAAAATGCCAGTTAAAAATAAATAAAATGCCAATTATAAGATGTTCCAGTTTTAATGAACCATTAAGAAAAACTGCTGCCACTTAAATTGTGCTTTTTCATCACTTAGAATTCATAGGTTATTCTAAGTGCCGTTTTGGACTTAATTTGACATAAATTTTTATCATGTCATTCTGTGTACATAAAAAGGAAAACACAAGAAATAAATCGATTAAAGGAGAAGAATCCAGCTCCTCGGAGCAGTGTTCAGTTCAGATTGTCAACGTGCATGTTTTCCCCACTGTTTATTGTGCCATCAAGAACACTGCTGATGGAACACACAGTATGAGAGTCCATCAAAGAACTGAAGGCCATTGGTTTTGGTTTTTTGAGTGTTATGTAAAATTAGTCTACTTTTGATTCCTGCTTTGGGAATGTAGCTGAACTTTCATCACTTACCTCCTCCCTTCTAAGCCATTTGGTTCCCGTGAGTTAAAAACGTACATCATTCCTGTCTTAGGGATTTTCTTCCAAGCCATGGGCACTCACCCTGCAAGTCTTGATGCTGCCACTTTTGATGTTCCTACGTGCGTTGACAATTGCACCCTACTGCCGCCTGGCCCACAGCAGTCATAAGGTGCTATTGATCCTATTTCAGAGATATTAAAATGTACTTCTTAGAATTGATGAAATACAGTATCGTCAGCATCATTACCTACAGCTGAATGAATAACAGGCTTCAACAGGACAGGTTTAGCCTGAATCTCGTGCTAATGAAACTGTAGTGTCAAGGCCCCTCACCTGCATGGGACCCTCCCAAGGCTCTGCGCCTAGTTCTGTATTTGTCATTTTATATTATTTTTCTTAAAGAAGCCCCCCCCCGCCCTAGTTGTACAAGCTTCAGGTCCCACAAAACCTGGATCTGCCTCTGTGCTTCAATCCCCATTGCTCCTTCCTCTCACCTCTCCGTGCTCTGGTCTCTCGGTCATTCCGCCACAGCCTGTCCCTTCTCTCTCCCCTCCTCCAGGGTCCCAGCCATTCAGGTGCTTGTACTGTGCGGCTACTTTCCGCTTCCCTGGAGCCCTGCAGCACCACGTCACCACGGAGCACTTCAAGCAATCAGAGACCACCTTCCCCTGTGAGCTCTGTGGGGAGCTCTTCACCTCCCAGGCCCAGCTTGACAGCCACTTGGAATCTGAGCACCCTAAGGTGATGGGCACTGAAACCCAGGCAGCGGTCTCCCAGATGGTGCAGGTGATTCTGGGGCCTCCGCTACACAGAATGCTGGCGTGGGGATCCTGAGGCTTCTCTAGAGGTGGCTCTGTGACACCATCCTTACTCTTTGGAGATCTTGTAGAGAGTCTCTCTTGGCCTCTTACCAAACAGGTCAGAACACTCTAGCCTTCTGGTAGCCTCATGCAAAATGACCCCTAGGTAGAGGGAGCCTGGAATAAGAATTCCAAAGAAGCAACAACCTTGGTTTCCTCACCCCGATTCACACAGTGGCCTGCCGTCTGGGAAACACTGTGGGACGTGATGAGAGTTGCGGGAAACCCTGGAGAAGGCAGATGCACTCTTTGCTGGGCAGGGACCACTGCAGTGGAACACTTGGACGGCTCCTCTGGGCTGGACGTAGCACACTGTGCGCGTGTCTAGACCTCGCATCTTCCCTCGGCTTCAGGGAAGAGCTCGATCCAGCCTCTCTTTGTTTCCCTGATCCTCTTTTACTCTTCTCATCTTCTCCAGAGGAGCTGGGAGAAAAGGGAAAGAAACTCAATCCTCTCGATTGTCAGTGATTTGTGGGCAGGGTGGAGAGGAGCTGTAAACAGACTGAGGTTTTACTCTGTTGCATAATTAGTCACTGAGAAACCGTGTGCGCCCCTTGGAGCAGAGGGGAAGTCTCTTTCCCTCCTAAGCTCTGTCCCCAGGTAGCCTCCAGGGAAGGCTCTCAGCCTCACAGAGGTCCAGAGGCGCCACCCTGGGCGAGCCTGGGCTTCTGGTAGATCATCCCGTTTCCGTGTCTCCGTCGACCCCAGTGACATTCCTGCTGTCATAGCACCAGAGCTGCTCTGCTCTTAGCTCTTATCTTTTTTATATATTCTAGGGTTCTTATATATTAGGGAATATGTCCTTTGGGGACAAAGTGGGGGATCCCATTTCTAAAAGAGAAAGAAAGAAAGAAAGTTTGAAAACCAGCATCCTGGATAATCATTGGCTGAGCATCACACTTGATCTCCTCGCTCCCATCGCACTGAGAAGGTGCGAGCTTGGCTTCCTCGCTTGTGCCAGCTTTGCACTCTGGGCTGGTTCTCAAGAGCAACGTGGCTGTGCCCTCTGGGGCACGCCGGTTCGAAGATGTCGAGGGCATCAAGCGGTTCTGGGATCCGCAGATCTGAAGCATCAGCTTGGGGGTTCAGGCAGGAACTGGGTGGGCCTTGCCACAGAGTAGCTCTCGTCGAGCTGGGAAGGTCACTTATAACAGATTCTGCAGTCGTGGAAGGGGCATAAGTGGCCTGTGGAGGATGGAAGGGAAGGGGGCGGGGCGCCTGCTCTGCCAGCCTGGCGAGCCCCGCGAGTGAGTCGATAGACATCACGGTTCATCCACTCTCTTTCCCTCCTAAGCTCTGTCCCCAGGTAGCCTCCAAGGAAGGCTCTCAGCCTCACAGAGGTCCAGAGGCGCCACCCTGGGCGAGCCTGGGCTTCTGGTAGATCATCCCGTTTCCATGTTTCTGTCGTGAGACCGTCCACCTTCAGTAGCATTCCCCTCACACGGCACTGACTTCTGCAGTGTCATCCTCGAGACGGGAAAACCCAGTGTGAGACGCGGAGCCAGCGTTCACTGGGGTGTAATCACAGAGTCCGCGCGCCCCGAGATGGCGTACTGAGTGAAATTATAGCAATTTAGTGCACAGAGTTATTTAAATTGTTTGCCTGCCTTCTCTTTTGCATCACTGGTGTGTTAGACTTGCCTCTTCCCATTAGGCACATGTAATTGCTCTCCTCAGGTGAAAACATAAATATCATCATTACGGCATGAGATGAAAACCATGTCAATTCTGGGGAGCTATCTGTGAACACTGCCCAGAGCAGCCTCGTGCTCTTTCCCTTTCAGGTGATCCAAACCCCAGAGCCAGTGGCCCCGGCAGAGCAGGTGATCACTTTGGAGGAGACCCAGCTTGCTGGGTCGCAGGTGTTTGTGACATTGCCAGATTCGCAGGCATCTCAGACCAGCTCTGAGCTCGTGGCGGTGACTGTGGAGGATTTGCTGGACGGCACCGTGACCCTGATCTGCGGTGAGGCCAAGTGAGTGCTGCCCGTCGGTGGAGGGGTTCCTGCCTTTGCACCAGAGAGAAAGCTCCGCAGCCTGCCCCTTGCCTTCTGTCCCTGGCTGTGCTGAACGGTGAGCACCTTAGCTTAGCAGCAACCAAAACTGTCTGACTTGGAAAAAAGAAGCTTCGTTCTCATAGAAGCTTTGTTCTCATAGAACCAATGGGTGTCTGAGCCACCAACACCAACACCACCATCCTTCGTGGCACACAAGCCACTTTCCACACAGGCCCACTGCGTTGGCCTGGCTGACACTGTCCATCTCCACATAAAGTACAGCTTCTGAAACAGAGTCTGAAAGAGCCTTGGGACGGGAGCTGGTGACCAGGGCAACCCAAGGGGCTGCGATGTGCTGACAGCACCCAGTGTGCAGGATGGCAGTTAACTGCGGGACTTGGCCCCAAAGTGGAGCGGCAAACGCTGCCGGTGCCTCCGGCCACTTAAAAATGAAAGAAGCGCCAACAGACCGTCCAGGGAGCCCGGCCTTGAGCGTACTTGGCCCCTTGCTAACTCCTGTCATCCTCCCCTCTACTTGGGTCCCCCTATACCCAGAGGCTGCGCCCCACACCCCTGGTGGTGGCAGTGGGACAGGCAGCTATCTTAACAATGCAGAAAGCCCTCGTCTCCATGCCTAGTCTGCCTTGGCAGTAGCCGACCCTTCCCAAAACCAAGCCTTGGGAGTGAGGTGTCCGGCTGCAAAAATCTGCCTTTCCAGGATGTTCTTCATAGTGTTCATTACCTGAGGGCTGGTTTTTACAGCTCCTCCGTGTCATCCTCATCCTCTTCCTCTAATCAAAGGCTACAACTTCTGCCCAACCTGGAGGCTTGGCTTGCTCCCTCTGGAGCATGTGACGTAGCTAATGAAGTGGCACCGGCAGGCAGTCCTGTCTGCACTTGGAGGAGCGGCCACAATCACCCTGGCTCCGTTTCTGCCACCAGCTTCCGTGCCTCGGGAGTGGCCTGCTGTCTGCGCTCCCTGGGCTGCCATGCTTGCTGCAGGCCAGTGATGCTTTGGAGCCTGAATTTCACAAAGCATTTTATCTTTAGTTCCTAAAATATAATCTGATAATTAATGGTTTGTGGAATCCATTATGAAGTGCAATTAGATGGATATAGGTTCCCGCCGTTTGGAGAGAATGACTAGCATTTATCTTCTTTTCCTTCCATGCCAAAAGGTAGAAATCTGCTGGTATGGTGTTTACACACCAGGCGGGGCTCCTGCCACACTGTGTGGCTTGACCCCTGCGGAGGGGAGTGCCCCATTTGCTCACTCGCCCTCAAGCCGCACTGGCAGAGATAAGCCCACCCCTTCTTTCCAAGCACATCGCCGTGTACAGAGGCAAGGGGTTCAGTCACGCTTGGAGCTTTTCTCGCTGCCACACACTCAGGTCATCCCCTGCTGGAAGAGCACAACGTAGAACCTGAACACCGACCAGCATGTTCTCTGGCTGGCCATCGAGACCGGCTTTGTGTGAGCCGCCTGATGGTTTCCACGGCCAGCTCCAGCTCCAGGCAGCTTGGGCCTGCGCACCCTGGCCAACCGCTTCTGTCCTGTCCTGTTGATATGCACATCACTTGAGCCTGACAGTTCAGGGCTCTTCCCATTCTGCACTAAATGAAATTTTTAAAGGAGAGTCGGCCACAGAAGCCAAAAGCTGACCAGAAGATGGTGCTCAAACCTTTAAGACTTCGCCTCCATGTGAAGGCCTCACTGTTTCTACCAAGGCTGTCCCTGTCTTCTTAAGCCTTTTGAGTCCTGTGAGCTGTCAGACCGGGCGAGCTCTTGATCTGCAAGTGGCAAAATGGCACTGACTCTGCCTGTGGCACCAGATAAGACTTCTGAAAGACAGTAGGGTGGCACATGTTGACGGGGCGTTGGTGCCAGGCCCGGTGGCTGAGGATGCAGCTCCTCACAAGCCAGGGGTTGGTGGCTGGGAACTGCAGTTAGCGTCACTAAAACTTCTTCCAGCCAAAACATAGAATAGAGTGCTGAGGGCTTCTAGGAGAAAGTGATTTAAAAAAAAAAAAAAGTCTTCTGAATAAAGAGAGCTGAAAGTTTTAAACCCAAGTGTCAGATCCTTTCAAGCACTGAGAAGCCTTTCTCGGGTTTCTGGTAGAGACCCAGATCGTGGCAGGACACTTGTGACTTGCAGCGTGCCACGCCGAGAGCAAGCAGAGAGCCACGTGTGCTTCCAGGGCCCCCAGATGCTCCCTCGCCCAGGGCACACGCGGTAGGAGGAGGCACACACCGTGCTGGTTCTGCTCAAGTACGGGCGGAAGGTCTGTCCCAGATCAAGTGTTTGCTCTGAGCAGGCCTCTGCGTGGGCCGACTGCGAGTCTGCACTGTCACTCCCTAGAGAAGCCCAGGCGTGGATTTTATCAGGAAGACCTTTCCCAGTTCCACTCGGCCATTTTATTCTTTTCTCCACTTCCACCCGCGAGACCGTCTGAATTGCTGCCACAGAGGATGTTGCTAATTGGTCTCCTTAGTCCACACCACTTGTTTCATTATGGCCCCGGTGTGCTGTTTGTTTGTTCCATGCCCTCGTGGCCTCCAGGCTGAGCTCTAGGCTGTCTGTGGTGGCATGGAGAAGTCTGCGGGCTTCTTGGAACACGTGGATTTGTTCAGTGAATCCCCAGACCTTGTCTGCTCCCGGAGCTCATGATCCAGCTGCTAGGGAGGAAAGGCAGGCAGATTGCGAAGCGGAGTCTGCTTCTGTGGGAATATTGGGATCGCAGGTAAGTGAGATAGCACATGGGCCATTCAAGAGCAAGAGTTGCTGCAGGAAGATGAGACACTTACTGTCCGAGGACGTGAGCAGAACCTGGAACAGAGGGGCAGAGACAAAGGTCTTTACTCATTTATTTTATTAAGCCTGTCTCTTCTGTCTCAAAGCCCCGTGGGTACCAGGTTCTGCAGTGTGAGTACTGGGTTCCCCTGGTGGTTCAGGTCCTGTCTGAAGAGGAAGCGTTCTGACTTGCCGGCACCCACAGGAGGCACATCACCTCGCCCCTCAGTCCAGAGCTCCAGTGGTCAGAGGCTGAGGGACAAGACGAGGTCGTCAGACAGACAGTGAAGGGAGAGACAAGTTCTCTGTTCTCTACTTGCAGGCTCAATCAGGTGGGACTCCCAGAATCGAGGGGAAGCATAAGAGGGGGCCCTAAGTTCCTCTCTCACCCCAGGGGCTGTTGGTTTGTGGTCACCAGAGGCTGGTGACATCCTGACGGTGTGTGAGGGTACCTTTAAATCTCACGTGCTTGAGACCTGGGGATGGACAGAGGGGCGGCGGAAACTGCTGGCCGTACACAGAGTGTGCAGGTGGTTCTAGGGACACGCTCAGCGTTCCTGTTAAGGTCGGCTGGCAGCTGGACCACGGTGGACGTGGTGTTGGGGTGCTTTCCTCAGTCCTCCCGAAGGAGGAGGCAGCAGCCCTGCCCTGTTCTGCTTGGCCCAGTGTATCCCAGGGATACTGGGAGGTAGGAGGAAAAGGGGTGCAAAAGAAAGATTTGGGGATGAAGGGAGTGTCAGAAGCAATTGATCATTGTTTTGTTGCCATGGAAACCTTGGGGATTGGTGGGCTTAGCAAAAGCTCGGAAGCATGGCTGAAACTCAGAAACTTGCTACTGCAGCTCGGCCTGTAAGGGAGAAGCTGTCTGTACTTTGGGAGTACATTGTTGAGGAAAAAAAGTCATTCCCTGGGCTAATTTAGATTACTTCCAAATTGTGGGAATGTTCGTTGTTTCCCTTACCAAGGCCAGTCTCCCCTGCTTCCGCCCTAGGTCAGGACACCCAGTCCCCACGTGATGCTGTGTAAATTGGATTACAAACCATATTCATGTTCAACTTGCACTAATCTGTATAAATAAAATATGTACTTTGAAAAAAATTGTGCTCTCTGAGTTTCAAATGGACTGTGATGTTATAGACCTATGTCCTCTTTGGTTCTGGGCAGGTGTCAGCTGGGCACAGATTTCCTAGGGGCCATTGTGTGTCTTCAGGCCGTCATGGCCTGGGGTGGAGGGGGACTCTCCTATCTTACAGAGTCTCATTTCCTCAACCCTCTTTCCAGGAAGTGAGTGTGGGGCCGTGTTTCAGAGCACAGGCTTTGGTGTCTGGCCTGGGCACCTCCAGCTGTGCCACTGTCTAACTGCAACCTTGGGTAAGGTGCTTACCCTCTCTGAGCTCCCGCTCCCGGCTCCCAGCCATAGAATGGGGAAAATGATTGTGCTTACCCCACTGTATTGCAGTATGAATTAAAAGCATGGATTTAATGAATGTAGTTGGTATTAATAAAGTCCTTTGCATACTGGTCAGCCATTCCCTGCATTCTCTGGCGGGAGAATGTTCATTCTTATACCTTTACGTGTCTCTCTTCTTCCTCGCTCTGAATCCTCAGGGACCCTTACAGTGCCCACCGCTTTTCATTTATCTCTTACATCTCAACTGCCCCCAGGGCACAAAGTGCCGAGCAGATCGCTGTAAAATAAGCAGAAACCTATCCCAGTGAACAGCTGAAAATGTCACAGTGCTGGCAGCCAACAAGGAAACAAGAGAGAGAGACACACAGATAGGGTGTACATAATTTCTGCAGGAAGAGCCCAGCGTGTAAGGCTAGGGCAGGCACATCATGTCCTGCAGCCCTGGAAGCCGAGGTCAGCCCTGCGCCCGGAGAAAGCAGGGCGTGGAGGAGGCTCTGCGCTCACTTCTCCTGGGACAGTCCTGCAGTAGCACGGTGGCCCCTGTCCAGAGCCCACAGGCACCTTTGTGAGGGAATGCCCCTCTGCCTAAGCAGTGTCTTCGGAGAGAGGCTGAGTTCTATTTGGGGCAGTAGTCCTGAGAGTGTCCCAGGCGGCCACAAGGGGTAATTGTAACGTACTGTCACGCCCCAGCCATGAAGGTGGGCATGTGCGGTGCTGCTGCGGGCCGGGCGGGGCTAGGCAGAGGTGGGGGATGGACCGAGGGCTTCCCTGGGGATCTGTGATCTGAGGCCTGGGCAGGGCACCTGGCTGGAAGGGACCCAGCAGCACAGTGGACAGGGCTCCGACTTGGGAGCCTCCCAGCCCCACCGCTTAGTAGATGGATGACCTTGAGTGAGTCTTTCTGAACAGAGATTGTGAGGAGAAAATGTAACATTTACAAAATGCCTGACAGAGTACAGGTGCTTGGTAAACGATGCTATTAATGTTAGTAAAACTTTAACAGGACCTAGGGAAAAGCCAGGGCAGAGAAGCCTGGAATGTAGGGTGCCTAAAGTACCCCAGCAAGACCTGGAACCCAGTGCAGAGGCACCCAAACCCGGACAGGAACATCTGGGCTGCACCGAAGTAAACCCCAGGCCCCCAGCCCCGGCCAGAGTGAGCAGGAATAAGAGGGGAGCAGGACCTCCGGGATCGGAGCAGGGGCTCTCAGCGCCCTTTGCACCATAGCTGGGGGGTCACACCTGAGTGAAGGCACAGACCTTGGAACGTCAGGTAGGAACACAGCCGCGAGAACAAGGGAAATGGGAAAAATGAGTGTGTGACGATTTCCGGCCTCCTCCCCTGGCCTCTCTAGTGTCCGCTGTTTATCTTACTCTCCATGGGCTTGTGCTCAGGGTTGTGCTTGGAGTGAAAAGAGACAAGTGGCTTATGGCTCCGTGTGGACTTGTCCTAGACCAAGGGTCTTCACTCCTCATGGGGAAGCATCTCAGGACTCAGGGTTTCCTGAGAAGGGGACATAGAAACCATGCTCACGTTTTCCTCAGGAACATTCTTTGTGCTTTTTTTCGTGCCTCTGTCTTTTGTCCTGTCACCAGGGCTGCGCCAGTGCAGGTCCCACGCCCACCAAGCCCTTCGTATGTGTGCATACTTGGAACTGGGCAGTGTGCTCGGTGGGTGCTTGGTAGATGCTGCCTGCCGCCGGAGGCAGGGAGACTGCAGCCGTGCCCCGCGTGCTCTGTATGAGCTGTTTCCAGCCGAAGGAATATGCCAGCATTCCGTCTGCCCCTCTCCATCCCCGCGTGTCCCCAACCTTGTGAGGCAGGGAGAGTTGGCGCTTGGTCGGGTCGTGTGTGCTGCTGGAATCCCGAGCTCCGTCTTGGAGAAAGAACTTCCCCATCGGTCCCTAAATCTGCGTTCTGAGATTTCTCACATCCACGTACTACACAGTTGAAATCCTGGGTATGATATATATTGTGTCTTAAATCTTTTTTAAAAATTGTTTTTGTAGAGACAGGGTCTCACTGTGTTGCTCAGGCTGAGTCCTGGCCTCAAGCGATTCTCCCACAGCTTCATCTCATTTTGGATTCTAAATAGCTTGAGGACAGGGAGCACACTTGCCATCTTGGTTTCTCCGAGAGCAGGGCGCGCTCTGTTGGGAACGTAGAGGCGCAGTCGGAACCAGGCGGTACTCCTAGCTTGCCTCGTTTTTCCGTTCAGGGAGAACCCAGCTGCCACATCTCTCTCCGATCAGTGAGCTGTTCCCAAGTTACCTGCGTGCTAGTCTATCAGAACATCCTCCTTTCTTTGCCCTCTGAGAGGAGATTAGCAGAAGGCTAAGAGCAGCCAGCCGGCCCGCGCTCCCAGCTGCTCTGATCAAACACACTCCTGCCGGCTCTTCTTGCACCAGCTCCCCCAGCGCAGGCCAGAAACAGCTGATCAAACACATCAGGACAAGGTCAGTGCAGGGACCCACAGCCCCCTCCAGGGGCGGTTTCATAGCCCTGCCATCAGGAGGGTCTGATAAAAATGGGCAGGAGCTGGGGAAGGGGCCCGTGGGGCTGGCACAGGACTGAACAGCTTTTCGTTCCGGTTAAGGTTGAAACGTCTGTGCTCCACGCAGGGTCCAGACCAAAGCCAGCGTTTCCAGAGCCACCAGGGCTGGAGCAGAGGAGGAGGGTAGCTGTGCATGCACGTACGACTGTGTGCGGGGGAGAGATGTCAAGTGAGCACTCATGTGGGTCTGGGAGCATGGGATTGCTAGATTGTCACAGGATGACTTAAGATCCTCCCTCGCTAAACTGTGACCCTTCAAGGGCAAGAGCTGTGCATTACACACATACACACGCGCGCGCGCACATGTATCCAGGCGGTTAGCCTGACACATCAGGTGTCTTGATCGCACAGGTGTTTTGGACCTGAAGCTCTGGGAGTCCATAAGGTCCTACTTCCAGGCTAAAATGGTACCCGGCTCCTGCTCCTCAGGGACTTACAACCTAGTTAGCCAGGAAGGATTATATATGAGAAACAAGTACCAAAAACACCCATGCAGTCTAGACTCAAGACCTGACGCTCATGGCACCTGTAAATGCTGTGGGCTTTTTGTTTGGTTGGTGTTTTCATGGGTGGGGGGAAGAAGGGAAGGATTAACATTTTTTAGAAATATAATCAATTGATAATTGGTGTTATAAACTGCTTACCACATGTTGGACACTGGACTAGGGGCTTTAAGTGGTTCTTCACTCTTAGAATTATAGCACCAACTATATGACGTAGGTGCTGTCATTGTCCCTGTGTTACTGATGAGGAAACCAATGCCAGAGAAGTGAAGTCACCCCACAGCCAGTGAGCAGCACAGCTGGGATTTGAACCCAGCTGTCTGGCTCCAGAGTTTGCTGTTAAATACCATGCTATAATATACTAAACATTTCTTGTTTAATACCTAATCAGCCAGAAATGTATCTTATCCATACTTTCCATGCCTCGAGCAACCTTGTCTGTCACACCTGGACTGTTGTCACAGCTGCCAGCAAGCCCCCCTGCCTGTTCTCTCTGCTTTCTCTTTCTCCCCATCCATCCTGTCTGAGACAGCCAGACGGGCCTACGACTCTGCTTTTATCAGCTGGAAATGCGTGTCTAGTAGCAGAAAGAGCCATGTCCTTTGCCATGCTTTGGGACCAGTAGCCTGGGGCCTGTCACGTTTTTAGATGCCTGCACTCCTCACAGTTTGACCAGTCCTCAGTCCACACTTGACACCCCATTGGGGCGCTTCCCAGGAGTGCGGCACGGCCGCAGCGGCCCGAGCTCCCGCGTGGGCAGCCGAGCCCGGCACGGCGCCTGGCACAGTGTGCGGGAGGGAGGTTCCCTGACCTGGGCCGCTCTGGGAGGCATCTTGGCTTCTCTGACTCCATCTAGGGCTCCTAAAGGAAAAACATTTTCCAGAACAGCAACAGTCTTATTGGAGAATACAGGATCAGAAGACAATATGAAGTGCAGTGGTGCAGAGCCTAGCTGGAGTTCAAGTCAACTCAGCTCTGGGTTCAAATCCCTGCTCTGTTCCTTATTAGATGTGTCACTTTGTGTGTGTTAACTTTTCTTTGTCGTGATTCTCTTGTCTGTAAAATGGAGGTAATAAAAACTCTTAGGGTAATTGCAGAGATTAAAAGGAACGCAAAGAAGGCTCTGATACAGGTTGTGGCGTAGCAAATACTCAAGTCATGTTATCAGGGGACTCAAAGCTCCAGGGTGGTCCCAGCCCCACTGCAGAGACCCCACTGGGTACTTCCAAACTCAGGTAAGGTGGGCTTCTGTGGGCAAGAAGATGAAAAAGGGCGTGTAGACGGTGAGTCCCTGGGCACGGCCTCCTAGCTCTCTGCCCAAGGCCTTTCCCTGGTGTCAGCACGTGGCTCGTGCCCAGGAGATATCACATGTAAGCAGCCAAGCCATGGAACAAGGGGTAGAGCCGGGCTCTGCGGACGCCTCGGACCAGTGCACCGGGAGCCTGCCCGGAGCCGCTCCTGCAGCCCAGGGGGCCTGTCGTCAACACAGGAGCCTCCTGCATCTGACGCTGCCCAAGGCCTCAGGACACGCAGCCTCGGTGGACTTGTATCTTGTTCTGGCAGCGGCACAGGTAGTCTTACCCATGTGGTGTCCCCATTTCTGTCCCAAGCAGTGGCCAGTTGGCTTGGCGCAGGAGAGGCCTCACTGGTAAGAGGGGGCTCCAGGCAGGCGGAGCACAGAGAGAGAAGGCGGCAGATGCTTGACCCCGCTTGGCCTCCCTCCTTTCTGTGTGGATAGCGGCAGCCCTGTAACGCCTTGCTCTTGAATGGCGCTCTGCTATTTTCAGATACTTTCATATACATGATTTCCTTTGATCCTTACGGTCACATGAAAGTTGAGAGTAGGTGTCTTTATTGTTACCCCTTCTACAGTAAAGGAATTCAGATGGTCCAGGACCTCAGCCTTCCACTTAAGGTTCTTCAGCTAGCGAGAGGTGGAATTGGAGTCCAGGTTTTTGACACAAAATGTAGGCTTTTCCCCACCCCACCGTGCTGTCTCTCGTGTCTGCAGTGGCCCCTTGTATTTCAGAGCCCCTTCGGGCATTCACCTGCTTGGGTTTGGCAGCAGTTCTCTGAGGCTGGAGGGGCGTGAATTACGATTTTGCAAATGAAGAAATTGAGGTTTCAGGACAGTTTGTCACTCGGTCACACAGTGAGTCAGTAGCAACTGCAGGGACAACAGCCGAGCCCAGCATTGCGTCCACGTTGCAAGGACAAGCGCATCTCATGCCAGGCGAGTGAGGAGGCCTGGGGCGCAGCCGCAGTCTTCACGGCAGGAATGGGCTGTGAGCTGCCGTTTAATGGCCCTCTGTCCTGGGCCAGACCATGTGTCTGTATCATCCCCAGCTCAGGTCCCACGTCCACATTCCAATCACCAGGTTGGCACCACCCAGTCGGGTTCTCTGTGCTGATGGCAGTGGCCTGTTCTGTGCAGTCCAGCGTGGGAGCCGCAGGTCACATGTGGCTATGGAGCACTTGAAATGTGGCTGGCGCCACTGAGGGATTTTAATTTAAATAGTCATGCAGCTGGCGGCTGCTGCTGTTAGCTCAGAACTAGGTGGAGGCTCGGAGGTGAAGGTCGTACAGGAAGTGGCTGAGCCCGAGTTCAAACCCACGTCTATCACATTCCAAAGCCTGTGGCATTTCCACTGGTGCCCCGTGTCGGGAGGGAAATGCGCTTGAGTGGTAAACGTTGGCTGCGAGGTTCAGAATACTTCATTTAATTCGTGAAGGCCACCCCTTGCTGTGTGCTCGGACAGCTAGTAATGGCACCACTCCCCTGCACCATCTTCATCCTCATCGGCGTTGATACTGTTCATGGAGCATCCGCCACCCCCGGCAGTGTGCCCAGGGCTCCCCCTCAATCTTGACTGATCTGAGGCGGACCCCACAATGACGTTACTGTTATCCCATTTCATGGAGTAAATGGAGGCTCAGAAAGGTGGAGAAACTTGTCCAAGAGCACCTAGTTTTTGCTGGAAGGGACACACTGGCTTAACTACACAGCCCTGTTCTTGCTCCTCTTTCTCACCAGCTCTAGACCAGAGCAGAAGGGAAATTAGAAAGCGCCACAGAGGCAGCCTCTTCAAGAAGACGCCATTACGCTGGGCGTGCTGTCCAGGCACGGCTGCCGTCCGCACGGCGCGGGCAGCAGGGCCTGCGGGCAGCGTCACCTCCTGTGTACTGACGGCTTTCTGACAACTATCGTAGAAAAGTCATGAGAAAACCAAATTCATTGTCACTCATAAGCTGTGTGACCTTGGACAAGTCTTTTCAGCCCCACCCCAGCAAGTGGATTTAGATAACCTGAGAGCCCTTCTCCAGCGTCTTACAATCCCTTACGTAGCATGGGTAGTGGAGAAACCAGGGTTCTAGACCCGACCGCCACTTTCACGGTGTGCGACTCACCTGAGCCTCAGTTTCCTCACCCGTAATGATGCCTCTGCCACAGAGGGTTGTGAGGACTGAGCAAGATCTTGCGTGGGAAGAGCCCGGCGGGGGGCTGCCACATGGTGCGTGCTCAGGGAAGGGCCTGAGGCGCTTTTATGCTGCGAGCACAATACCCCAGCCACTCCTCATGGCCCTGTTTCAAGGAAGAGGTACTGGAAGAACTTTCCCTCAGTGGGAGGAGACACGTGTCCTCTCTGGGCCAAGCTGCTAGCGCAGGTGCCGAGAGCAGCGCCAAGAAGAGCCTCCTGCGGCAGCTGTCATGGCAGGGCGGTCCTGCCCCCGCACCTTCGCGGGCTTGGGCCCTGGGGACTGTGCCCACCACTGGCACAGCTGGGAGGAGCCGTGATAGTCCCTGGCACCTGGCAGGGACAGGTGACAAAAGCATCTAGATCTGGGAGAGGGACGCTCCCCGAAGCTGAGGGAAGGACCTGGCCCAGGAGGAGAGCGGGGCACGAGGGTGGTGGCCCTGCCAGCCCTGGTCTGAAGCAAGCCTAGAGCCAAGGGCAGCCCACAGGCTGACAGGGCCGTGGAGTCAGACGGTCACATGCCAACCTGGCACCTGCCCAGCACTGTGACTTTGCGCAAGCTACTTACCCTCTCTGAGCTTTATTTACCTTATCTGTAAAATGGGGAGGATAATACTTGCCTGCCTCTTAGGAGTATAAAATAATACCCATGAAGCCCTCCTGTGGTGCCAGGCAGAGGGGGTGCAATGGAGGTTGTCACTAGCTTCCCCGGGCCTGACCCCAGAGAGGCCAGTGTCGTAGAAGGAAGCTGTGCCTTGTAGCGCAGCCTCTGGTGCCCATGGGACAACAGGGCGGGGGAGTCTGCCAGGACCTCCCCCACTGACCTCCGGAAGGCTGTGGCCTCGGTGCCAACTGGGAGAGGCAGGGCCTGAGTCCGGTGCTTCTGGGCTCTGGGTCTCCCAGGTCAGGCCTGGCTGGCAGGGGATGAAGACCAGAGCCTGGGTGTGCAGAGGGCTGAGGAGACGGGCTCCCCTGGACGCCATGGGCTGCCCCATCTCCTGCCCTTTCCCATCAGCCTTCCTGGGGGCTCAGACCTAGACCGTGGTGTCTCCGGTGCCTAGAACATTGGGCTGGGGGGCACAGAGCTTCAGGGTTCCCAGTCGAACCCGTGTACCCCAGCCAGGCACACACGCCTGGTGCCAAACAGACCTGCCTGCAGGCTTTGGCCCCGGCCATCCTCCTCCCAGTCTGCCGCCCTGCCCTCTGCCAGCCTTTGCCCGCCCAGCTTCTCCCAGCCTCAAGCCCGTCCCAAATGTCTCCCACTCCAGAAAGTCGCCTCCAGCACCCCGGCCACAAGCGCCTTTCCCGGACTCCTCTGATACCACATACAACCCACAGTAGTGAGCACGTGGTCATTTGTGTTCATGGCTTTTTCTTTAAACTTTTTTTTGTGGTCGAATATGCATATCATAGTCTACCATTAACCATATTGAAGTGTCAAGTTCAGTAGCATGAACTACGTTCCCACGGTGGTGCGGCCACCACTGCATCCCGCTCCAGCAGGGTTTCCTCATTTCACACGGAAGCTCTGCCCGTTAGGTGTCTTCATCTCCCCCGAGAAGCCCCGCGCCTGTCAGCAGTCACTCCCCGCCCCGCCCTGGACCCTCGCTCCACTCCCGGTCTCCGCGAACTGACTAGTGCAGGAGGGTCGTAGAAGCGGGATCGTACGGTGCTTGTCTGCGCTCGTGTCTTAATCCCACACGGCCCTGCGCCTGGCGACTGAGTGAGAAGCGCAAACGAGGAGGCAAGAGGACGACGATGGCACTGTGCCGGGGCTTCCTGAGACGGGCACCTTCCCCGGCCTGGCCCCTCTCGCACGTCCCCGAACTCCTAGAATGCACTCGTGCCAAAAAGCGTTCACTGACCACTGCCGTAGCCAGACGGCGCGGCGGGCGCTGGGGACGCCACAGCGCACAGGAGGGACTGCGGCCCCAGCGCACGGAGCCCACGTTTCTGTGGGCAGAGACAGCGGATGAGCACAGTACGTGTCACCCCGGGTAATGGTGAACGCAGGGGGCGTGCAGGGGCTGTCGGGCCACGTGGCCATTTGGGGCGGCCAGGGAAGACCTCGCCGGTGAAATGACTTGAGCAGAGGCCTGAGGCTTTGGGGGAGTGGCCGTGCGAAGGCCCAGGGCAGAGCCTTCCTGGCAGGGGGACGCCGGGGCGCGGCCCTGAGGCAGGAACATGCGTGGCCTGTGTGCGTGGCTGGAGGGGCACGGGAGGGGGTCGTAGGAGGTAAAGCGAGGAAAGGGGTTGGGACGCACATTCCGTAGGACCTTCTAGGTCATTCTAAGGGTGTGGCCAGTGGAGGGTTTGTGCAGAGGTGCCGCGGCTGCTGTGTGCAGAATTCAAGGGGGCGGGTGCTGGGAGATTCCCTAAGGGGCCATCGCGGCATCTCGTCGCAGCAGAGTCTCATAAAACGAAAATGAGGCTGTGACCAGAAGACGTTCGTGCGCGGCTCCGTGTCAGCCGAGCCAGCACGCGGACCAGGCGCTGGTGCGGGACGGGCAAGCAGAGCCGCCAGCACCTGCCGGCCGATTGGGTGTGGGATTTGAGAAAAACCGGAGGACTCAAGGATGATTTCCAAGACTTTTGATCTGAAAGTGGAAGCGTGAAGTTGCCACGTGCTGCGCTGGGGACGCTCTCGAGAAGGCAGGTGTGGAGGGAAGGTAAGGAATGAGTTGGGTGTGCGAGTTTGAGACACCTGTTACCTGTCCAGGTGGAGATGTATGAGTGTGGAGTCAGAGGTGTTAAAGGTCATCCTGTCCGTGTTCCCATTTCGTTCCAGTTCTGGCATCAGCAGAAATGCAGCTCAGACTCACCCCACCTCGGCACGGGGCAGAGACCATGCCCTGCGCATGGAACCTGGGTCAGACACGGCGCCGGGCGTGGACACGGGAATAGGTAAGACCGGCCTCTCCCCTCAGCAGGCTCGCAGTCTGGTTAACCTTCTCCTCCGACTTCGCCCCTGTTCCTCCCTTGGCCTTCATCTCTCCATTGGTAAAGTGACTTTGGACCAGTCTTCGAGTGCTCCACCAACCCGGCCCTCCCATGACCTCATGAGGGAGGCCTCACCCTCCTCTGGGCTGGGCACCCGCGGCGTGGGAGCGATCCGTGTTGGCTTCCCGCTCCCAGAACACCCACCTGCCCAGCAAACGTGCCCTGACATCAGTGTTGCTGTCTTTGTGCTCACCGAGAAGTTTAGGGAGGCCCCACAGGTCCTCTGTGCTCCGCTTGCCCACGGGCGGCCCTGGGCTGTCCACCTGACAGCCACGATCTCTCCCTCTTTGGGCCTTTACAAGCAGGGCCCGTGCTGAGGAAGTGGGCTCGGGGCGGCTGGAGGCCCTAGAGACCCCGAGCCAGAAAAGGGAAGGCCCGAGGGGCCTGCGAGCTGTCTTCACAGGCCTTCAGCTGTCAGAGGGACCTGACTGGGACACAGATCCAGGCCCCACGGCGCCTGAGATGAGATCCTGGCAGCTCAGTCGGGCAGACGGTGCCCTCCGAGAGCTGACCCCCGCCAGCCACCCAGCCCCAGCCCTGTCTCCCGGCTTCCCGCTCCCTCCCGGCCATCAGACTGCCAGGAGCCTCCGCCCCACCAGCCTGCCGGCCCAGCGCCGAGGCCAGAAGGAAGGGCAGCCCCTGCTCTCTGGGCCTCTGCTTCCGCTGTCCCCGAGCCTCATCTTTCCTCCTGCTCACCCGGAAGGTACTTTCGAGCCATGACGCAGATGTCACCTTTTCCAGGAGGCCGTCCTTGTGCTTCTGGTGCACCCTGTCCTTTCCCTGATGGCCTCTGCATCTGCCTCACAGCACGGGGCCAGGCGAGAGTCGGCGTCTGGGGAGGGCTGACCGCCCGGCTGGCCCACACAGGGCCACTGTGTGCCATTATCCCCTTCCTCACCCCTTCGACAGGTGAGGAAACGGAGTCTTGCCCAGGATCCTGCGGGTGTTGGGAGGTGGAAGTGCAGCAGAAGCCCTGGAAGTCCGAGTCGGAGCCCCCAGCTGTGCCCCCCGCACTCGGGCAGGAGGAGGATGAGATCAGGGCCCTTCCTGACACTGGGACTCTGGACACCACCTCTGAGAGCCTCCCTGTCGCACTGCCTAGACAGTCCCACGCCACTCTCCCCCCTCTCGCCTCCTTCAGTTGTTGTCACAGCACCTAGCACGGCCTGAAGCCGTGTACGTTTCGTTACTCGTGGGTCGCCTCAGCCGCACTGAGAGCCCCACAGGCGTGGGGACCTGGCCCCTCCCCTTCCTGGTGGGGTCCCCGTGCTGAGGCAGTGCAGGTGCCCAATACATGTGTGCCGCATGCACGCACCAGCATTTACTGTGGCCCGGTGGTGGCTAAGCACTGTCTGTCCTCCACCGGGTCACCCCCCCCACCGCCCTTGAGGCCGGCGTCATGCAGTTGTTGGATAAGGAAGTGGAGCCCCAACAGGGTAAGTGACCGGCTCAGGGTCACT
This sequence comes from Cheirogaleus major, assembly GCA_963574435.1. NCBI lineage: Eukaryota > Metazoa > Chordata > Mammalia > Primates > Cheirogaleidae > Cheirogaleus > Cheirogaleus major. Next base: position 38,413 of record CAUYPO010024785.1, on the reverse strand, counting down.
GATCAGTGGCAGGGCCTGGTGGCCAAGTTCCTCCGATTCCAAAGCTTGTACCCTTAGAAATTCGCCACAAATGAGGGTGCCGCACCCAGAGAGGCTAACAGACTTGCCCGAGGTCACCCAGCCAGGCCCAGCGCAAGACTCGGGCTTCATTCTTCGCACGGCCGTCTGCTGAGTCCCCGAGTCCCCCGAGGGCTCAGGCGTGGAGCGGGTCCTATTTCCAGTCTCTCGTTCTGCCTGTTACTAAACCATGTAAGGGCTCTGCAGACTCCATAATGGTCCGCAGCTCAGCTTCACCTTTTCTTTTCCTTTGCAGCTTTTTCAATGAGCACACTCCTTCCGCGGCTGCGGGCGTCGATAATTCCCTGGCCCCATCCTCAGTGAGGCCTCGGCCCGAGGTCCGGATCCCCTGACGGCCCTGGCGGGAGCCTTTTCAAGCTCCTAATCTGCCTGGCAGTTGTTTGAACTCGCAGAAATTATGCCTTCTCATCTCGTCCTAATGAACTCGTGTGCTCAGTTAACGCCAGAGCAGACGAGTGCTCCTCCCAGCTCTGTCCCTGAGACCTAAGTTTGAGTCTTCCCAACAGTCCTTTCTGGCTGCGAGACCCGGAGCAAGTCCCTTTCCCTTCTGGGCCTCAGCGTCCCAGCTGCACAGTGGAGTCTGAAGTGTCTGATGTCTCAGGGCTCTTCTAGTTCAGACATTCTAGAACAGTGCAGCGCCATCCAGTAGAAATAGTGGGTCATGTATGTCACTGTAAATTTCCTGATAGCCATATTAAGATAATAGCCATATTAAAAGGGTAAAAAAAGGTGAAATTAATTTTAATAATATATTTTATCTAACCCAATACACCCAAATTGTTTTCATTTCAACCTGGAATCAGTATAAAAGTACTAATTAGATATCTGACAGCTTTTCACACACAGTAAGTCATCTCAGTTCCGACTGCCTATGTTTCAAGTGCTCTGTGGCCACATGTGGCTGGCGGCTGCCCTATTGGACAGAGCTCTTCTAGAATTCTCCTCTCGTCCTCTCACCCATCCCTGAGCGCTGGCGGCTCCTTCCTGGGGCTGTGGGCCACCCTCACTCCCCAGCTGACGGAGTGCCAGTGTGGGTGGCAGTCATGAGGCCTGTGACACCAAGAGCTCCGCGCTGAGGCCGGTGGGGTCCTGCTTGGCCTGCCCTGCCCAGCTTGGGGGAGGGAAGGACGACGTCCTGGAAGAACAGATTCTGAACCTGGCTCCCATTTTGTGAGGGTAGAGGGTGTCCCTTCAGCCCAGATTCAGTTGAGCCAGGGCTAAGCCCTTGCCGTGAATCGTCTCCGTTCACCCTCCCAGGAATCCTGCGAAACGTGTCGTGTCATCCTGATTTCTATAGGAGAGGAAGCTGAGGCTCAGAGAAAGAAGTGATTCTTCTTGCTCCCAGATCCCTCTTTTATCCTGTCTGTCCTGTCTTTCCTTCCCAGTATGTGTCTGCGTGTGTGTGTCTGGGTGTGTGTCGTGTGTGTGTGTCTGCATGTGTGTCTGAGTGCGTGTGTGTCTGAATGTGTATGTGTTGTGTATGTGTGTCTGAGTGTGTGTCATTGTGTGTGTGTGTCTGAATGTGTATGTGTTGTGTGTGTGTGTCTGTGTGTCTGAGTGTGTGTAGCTGTGTGTGTGTGTCGTCATGTGTATGTGTTTGAGTGTGTCTGAGTGTGTGTCGTGTGTGTCTGCGTGTGTGTCTGAGTGTGTGAGTGTGTGTCTGTGTGTTGTGTGTGTCTGCATGTGTGTCTGAGTGTGTGTGTGTCTGAGTGTGTGAGTGTGTCTGAGTGTGTGTGTGTCGTCGTGTGTATGTGTTTGAGTGTGTGTCTGAGTGTGTGTCGTGTGTGTGTCTGCGTGTGTGTCTGAGTGTGTGTCTGAGCATGTGTGTGTGTCATGTGTATGTGTTTGAGTGTGTGTGTCTGAGTGTGTGTCGTGTGTGTGTCTGAGTGTGTGTCGTGTGTGTGTGTCTGAGTGTGTGGAGTGTGTGTGTGTGTGTGGAGAGTGGAGGGCTACGTGGGAAATAGACTCCCTCCCTGCAAACTGCCCGCTGCTGGGGTCGGGGCTGCTGGGGTCGGGTCGGGCTCTGGGGTTGGGGGATGCGCAGGCTTCGCCCTCAGCTGTGGAACGGCCCGGCTGAGGGGCAGGGCTGTTGCGGGGTACGGGACTGGGAGGCAGAACTTTCTTCTCCCTGCAGTGCCCAGAGCCCAGGCCCCCCCGCGGCCCCCTGGTCCCTGCCTGTGTTGTCCCCGCCGGGCCCCAGGGCCCCAGCCCCACGCCCACCTGCACGGAGAAGGTGCTTCCCCTTCCTCAGCCCCTCCCAGCCCTGCTCCTGCTCCTGCTCCCAGTCTTCCTCCAGTCGGCCTCCACCTCTTGTGGGTCCTGGCTCTCTCTCTTGCCCTCTCCCTCAGCCTGGTTTTGGCCTGTCGGTCTCTGTCTGTCTGTCTCCCTCACTCTTCTCTCGCCTTTTCCCCTCTGGGGCCTCTCATCTCCCCTCCTTTCTCTGTTCTCTGTGGCTGTCTCTCCCAAGGCCTCCTAACCTCACCCTCGTCCTGACCCTCTTCCCGTCATCTTCTCTCTCCCTCCCCCCTCCTCCCCCTCCCTGTCTGTTCCTCTGTCTCTGCTCCCATGTTCCCTCCCTCCCACTCCCCTCTCTCCCTGTCACTTGTTTATGCCTCTCCTCCCTGAGCTTCAATGGGCCTCAGCCTCAGCCTCCCGCCTCTCCTTGGGAAGGCAGGCGGCCGCGAGAAGCCCCACTGGATGACAGCCGAGCCCAAGCATCCCTCGGAGCTGTCACCAAGGAAATCACACACCAGCGCCTGAAATTCAAATTAGAGTTTTGCTGAAGCTGCTAAAACTCATCAAATACTATCTTTGAAGTCCGCTAGCAAGCTGGTCATTGCTCTTAAAAGAGTCCCTGTTGGAAATGAGAGGGTGGGAAGAGCGTTCGGGCAGGGTCTCCATCCAGGGCCTAGGAGTGGGGGCCCCTGCTCCCATCTATGGCCCCCAGCCACGCCCAGGCACCGTCGGGGGCTCCCTGCGAGCAGGCTCACTGGGCCACCCGCCTCCCAGGCTGAGACCCTGCTGCCCCACGGGCCCCTCACCGCTCCCGGACACCACCAGGCCCCGGGCTCGTGGGCGAGCAGCACGGAGCAGAGGAAGGATCCCCAGACTGAGAGCCCGGGGCCCTGGGGTGGAGGCCTGTGTGTGGGTTCTGGGGTCAGACGCCAGCGTCCAGGTCCTTGTTCCTCTGCTGCTGCCTGGAGTGTGACCCAGGCCAACTGACCTCGCCCCTCTAGGCCTCCTCTGCCAACCAGGATAAGAGTACCCGCAGGGCGTGGCGAGGATGAAATGAGTTAGTACATGAAGAGCACCCAGCGCATGGCTGCAGCTCAATAAACCGGTCTTGTTAGTACAGTAACAACGGCAAACGCACACAGTCATCAACAATAGTCACGCAGCTCTATTTATATGAACTCAGTCCGTCCTCAGAACAACCCTGCAAGGAAGCTACTGTTATTATCCCCATTTGCCTGAGGAGAAAGTGGGGCCCAGGAAGGTAAATCATTTGCTCACGGTTCCTCCCCCACCATCCGTCTCCCCCTCCAGCTCTCCGGACACTCCCGGGGGCCCCCAACCCCAGGCCTGGAGTTCTGTCCCCAGCCTGCCTTTTGCCAGCTGCCTGCATTTAAATTTCCACTGGACACCTCTGCCTGCTTCCTTTCGGCACCCTGTCCCTGCTGTCAGTCCCTTCTGAGAGGACACTTGCCAGACAGGGCTGTCACCAACCCTGCTGTGGGACCTGCCATTCCTCTACCTTTTCTGCCCTGCCGGGCTGGCCTGTTCTGCCAGATCATCCTTTGGGGTTCTGTCTTGTTACGAGCTACCACCAGGCTTGGAGGGATGGGCAGTTTTCTGCTCAAGAACTTTGAAAGCCCTTGACACTTGCTTCCCATTGTGTGTGACAGATGACTCTGAAAAGGGCAAAAGCGACTGGGACTGAGATGGAAAGAGCGAGCTTGGAGGCCCCGGGCAACATGGGAGAGGGGCCCGCTATGTTCGGGAAAAGCACCCCAAAGGGGACGGCTGCCATTTGTCTCCCCCGACCCTGTGCCTGGCACTTCAGAAGGATGGTCCCTTGATGAGTGTCCCTGTGGCACAACTGGCAGAACCCACTGGGAAAGAGCGGCTGCCCCGGGCTCTACAGGACAGACAGCCCAACAGAGGGACCCCAGCCCTAGAAATGGCCACACGCGTCAGGCCTCAGGTGCCTGCAGGGCCAGGTGGACGCCAGAGCCATGAGGTGGGAGCCCACAGGAGCATGTACCGGAACATGCCAACCTCAACCTGGCTTTGGAACAGGCCCCTGTGTCAGTGCTTGCCAGTGCCAGGCCTTGAGAAGACATCACTAGGGCCAGGAGAAGACAGGCATGCCACCCAGCATGGCTGTGCCACCGTGACCGTTCTGTGGTGTGGACGCCCAGGAGGCTGAGGCAGCCCTACGGGCACACCTGACCCAGGACGGGGAAGCAGGGAAGGCATGTGGGGACCTGGAGCTGGATAGTTGGGTTCACCAGCAAAGGGCTAGGACGAGGGGCAGAGGGCCAGGGGGTAGCGGCCTGGAGCAGCGAGCCCGCAGCAGGCAGGAAGGGAGAGTTCCGAGTGGTCACGGCTTAGAGCTGGGGGGGCAGAGCAGGTGAGACCCTCAGCTGGAGAGAGAAATGGCAGCTAGGATGCAGGACTCTCTTGCAGGGGCATGACACGGAAGAAGGGACTCCTGAGTGCTTCCTGAAAATTCACTCATAACAGGGTTAGCGGCTAAGTTCCGACTCACAAACCTGCCCTGAGAACCTACTACGTGCCTCGTGCCCAGCGTGTGTGAACAAAACCGATTGCCCAAGAGGAGGCAGTCCCAACATGGCCTCCTCGTCCCCAAGTGCTCGGCAGGCTCTGGGGCCTCACAGCTGCTGGGCCACCCTCCCTGGCCAGGTTGCAGGGACCACAGGCCTGCTGACTCCTGCCACTTGGTGTCAGGCGACCATCTGCAAGATGCTTCTCTGACCAGGGCAGGACGGGGACTGTTCAGTGAAGGAAACTAAGGCCTGGCCGGGCACGGTGGCTCACGTCTGTAATCCTAGCACTCTGGGAGGCTGAGGTGGGAGGATCACTTGAGGTCAGGAGTTCAAGACCAGCCTGACCAAGAGTGAGGCCCCGTCTCTACAAAAAATAGAAAAATTAACTGGGTGTGGTGGTGTGCACCTGTAGTCCCAGCTACTCAGGAGATGGGAGGATCACTTGAGCCCAGGAGTTTGAGGTTGCAGTGAGCTATGATGATGCCACTACACTCTAGCTGGGGCGACAGAGTGAGACCCTGTCTCCAAAAAATAAAATAAAAAAAGGAAAGGAAAGAAAAAATGAGGAAACTGAGGCCCAAAGATGGGGAGGCCTTGGTCACACAGAGGTTAGTAGCAAGACCAGAACTCAGAGCCGGACTCCTCTTCCGGGGCTTCCAACTGGACCAAGTGGGACTCAGACAAATGCTCAAGTTCTCAGTTCGGCACCTTCCTGGCTTCCAGTGCCGCTGCGCGTGGGTCCTGGCCTGCCTTCCGGCCTGCCGCGCGCCCGCCCGTGTGGCACGTGCGGAGGCCGTGTGGAGGCGGATATTAAAGAGCATCTGACCCACATCGGAGCCTTTTGGGAGGGTGTGGGGGTGAGTGAGCGCTGTGCAAGGGTACCATGTACCCTGGGGGGGCCACGGGGGACGCAGGGACGTCTGCCCCCACCCCAATTTCCCATCCTTAAGCCAGGGGGGCTCCTGGCACCGTCTCCAGGGAGGTCCCCGTGCTACCCCATGTCTGCTTGCTGAGCCCGTGTGTGCGTGCACGCGTGTGCACGGCCCGCATGTGCACATGTGACGAGCAGGAGCTGCTGACAAGTGCCCCAGGTGTATTTCGGGGGCCGTTAAAGCTCCGTGCTTAATGGCTGGAGCCACAGTGGTCACGGCTGTCACTGGGGATTTCACGGGCTCGTTTACATCTTTAGCTTCCTTCTTCCCCGGCGACTTCATCATCCGCAGCCCCCAGCCCCTAGGCGGTGGTGGGGAGAGGAGGTGGGGCTGGAACACTGAGCTCCCGCCTTGGGGTGCACAAACTCTGAAGGGGGGACCGGCTGACAGAACAAGCCCAGGCGCAGAGGGAGGGCCGGGGGGGCCTTGGGGGGTGGGGGAGGGTTCAGGATCGGAAACACGTCTCTGCGGCCCCCACACAGGGCCGCAAGCTGGAGGCTGGGAAGGCTGAGAGGCTGTCTCTGAAGGCTGGATGGGGATTCAGGACAAGTAGGAGGCCATGTCCAGGAGGCGGGAGGCTTTGATGGGCAGGTCAGAAACTCAGGGGTCAGCCGAGGGCCCCGAAATGGAGGCGGGAGAGCCAGAGCGGAGAGGGCTGTGAACTCCCGGCTGCACGCACAGGACGCTGCTCAGACTGCCAGGGCCCTGGGGGCTGGGGAGGGCTGGCCCAGGCGACAGTCTGACGGAACAGGGCTGGCGGGCCAGAGCCCGGAGCAGCCGCCAGGGAGCTGAGCCATCAGGGGCGGGATGTGGGGTGCAGCGCTGGCTAAGTTGGGGTCCTCAGCTCACGTCAGCCACTTGCCTGCAGTGCCTTTGAGCACATCACTCCCCACGGCCCCCGTCCCTCCTTACTAAGGGGGTTTAAGGCACCCCCCCATCTTCAGTGTCAAGGCCAGGATGCACCCAGACAACGTGGGCAAAGCCCTGAGCACAGCCCGCCCTGAGGGTCTGTCACAGTGAGCCGGTGTGACAATGGGATGACCAAGGGGTAAGTGCTGGGGCACCATCCGCGACTTCAGGGGTTCAGTTCAGGGAAGGCTTCAAGCAGGAGGTGATGCCGAGCTGAGACCTGCGGAGGAGAAGTGGCAGGGCGGGCGGGGCGGGGCAGAAGGAGCCCCCGCAGAGGAGTGATGAGCCGGGAGCGGAGCAGAAGCCTGGCCGGGAAGGGCTTTGTGTCCGAGGCCGAGTAGCAATGGGAGGGCTGTGGGGGAACTGGCGTTGGAGGTGGGGCACCTGGGGCAGGGAGACACCCCAGGAGGCGGTGGCCAGGACAGAGGGAGGGGATGGAGGGTCTCGTGCCGGAGCAGGACTGCAGACCGGGTGCTGCCCGGCTAACAGGGAGGGGCAGCAGGGAGGCTGAGCCGCAGCCGCAAGGCCACCGGGGAGGCCGGCCGTGGTGCCAGACTGCCCCACCTCAGCTGCGGTCCCTTCACAGCCTGAGGCAGGGCCTGTCACCAGCAGCCCAGGAAACACGGTGGCAGGAGACATGCCTGATGGGCCTGTCACCACGGTGCCATCCCACCCAGCCAGCCCCTCACCGGGTAATCTGCGTTCACCAGAAACCGCGTCCTTCAGCCGCGCCCGCTCCCAGCTCGGAGCCAGGGAGGCGGCATGCTGGCTGGGACGCTGCCTTTCTTACCGAGCAGATGACCTTGGGCCGGGCCGGAGCAGCTTGGCTGGAATTCAGACAGCCTGGGCCTGGCAGCCCTGGGCCCGCAGTGGGGGCAGGACGGGCTCTCACCCCTCGTCCACTCGCATCCCAGGGAGTCAGTCTGCATTTGGGGCAAATCCAAATTAAACCAGACTCGTGAGAACTCCTTCTGGGTGACCCTGAGCCACGAAGGGGCCTCCAGCACCCAAGTTCCACTCTGTCTCCTTCCCAAGAAACTGCCGCAGGGAGTTCTCTGGCTGGGGGGACACGCAGAGGCTGCAGAGTCAGATGTCCCTGGGTTCCCGTCTGAGTTCTGCTGCTCCCTGGCTGGTGACCTTGGGCAGGCTCCCCTCACCCTGAGCCTTCAGGGAGCCTAAAATAAACGGTGACGCCCTGCAGCCTTGGTGTGAGGCTAGAGCAGAGGGGATTGCAAAGCCCCCAGCCCACGGTGGGCACCTGCGAAGCCCCAGCCCACGGTGGGCACCTGCAAAGCCCCCAGCCCACGGTGGGCACCTGCGAAGCCCCAGCCCACGGTGGGCACCTGCGAAGCCCCCAGCCCACGGTGGGCACCTGCGAAGCCCCCGGCCCACGGCGGACACACAGCAGACCTACAGCCTGGTCCCTGTCCGTGCTCTGGTTGCTGCATGGTGACATGGACTAGCGCAGGGGCCAGAGCACTGGACAAGGAGCCAGGAGATTGGGTTCTAGTCCCAGATTTGCTGCTGACAGTGCCACCTCAGAGAAGTCACCTTCCCTCTCTGGGCTCAGCGGTCGCTCCCCTCATCCGCCCACACGCTGTTTAGCGCTCCCTCCTTTGGACCCTACCGCAGGCTCATGTCATGTCCCTACCCCGTTGCCTGACACGTCTGTGCCACCAGACGAGCGAGGGCAGGCGATGCGTCACCCACGCCCAGCAGCCGCACGTGGGTGGCTGGGATGGGATGGAGGTGGGACAGGGGTGTTCTTTGCCCATATGACAGCTGAGCAAATGGGCCCAGGAGGCCGGGGAGGGGGATTTGCCACCTGGAGCCCCGGGCTGGCCGCCCTTCCGTTCATTCTGGCCGCAGGACTGAGGCCTGTCTGCTCAGCGACCAGGATGGCCTCGCGTGGGGGCCTGAGCTTCCTCCCCGCAGTGCCAATGCTAGCGATGGCTGTGGTGGTGGCCTGGGAAGGTGGCCGCAGGGCTGCGGGTGGGGTGGCCTCAGTGCTGGCCGCGGCCTGGCCCCGGCTCCTGGAATCAGACCTTCCTGGCAGTGCCAGAGCCCCTGCCCCCCCCCCCACTCCCCGCACACCCTCTGCCTCGGTGGCGGCTTCAATGAAAATCACACACCGATCTCTAGAGCTGCTTAGCATTTCAATACATTCGGTATCCCGAGTTACCCTCCTGAAACCACGCCCCTGCTCTGGAGAGGTGCCACCCACCCAGCCACCCGCCCATACCCGCAGTCCCACCCGCACAAACAAGTCACTGTCACCCGGGCACTCACTTGCGCCTTCCCTCTCTCTCACGCTCTCTCTCTAGAAAACACCCGCAAACACAGAGAGCCGCTCCCCTCTGTCAGAGTGCCGGTGCAGGCTCCTCTCCCCACAAGGCAGAATGATGCTACGTTATTTTTTAACACCAGGGACATTAAAGCTCCCCTTTCTCCCGCTCCCTGGGGGAGTCATGGGGCTTCGTGGGGAGAGGTGGGCAAAGGGCTGTGGAGCCCAGAGGCTGCTCTGCGCCAGGTATCTTGTTATTCTTCACCACCCTAAAGGATAGAGGGTGGTGTCCCGATTTTACAGATCGGCACTGAGGCTCAGAGAGGGAAAGTGACCTCCCAAAGCCACACAGCACACAGGAAGGGCCAGGCCCGGGATCTGAACCAGGTCTGACTCCAGAGCTCTTCGCTGTCTCCTGACCAATCTAGAGACTCCCCCCAGCTGCTGCCTGGGAGCCCTGTCACCCCACTGGCCACAGGGAGAGCCCCCACCCCACCCCGTGCTCCAGCTTAGAGGTCAAGCCCAGCTCCAGCCCATGACTTGGCAGAACCTCCCTGCCCTGACCCCTGAGGGGGCCCCCGATGCAGCCTCCCCTTGGGGCCATCAGCCCCCTCGCCTGCCCTACAAACCCGCCTGGTAACCCACAGATCGATAACCCAGAGCCAACGGACATCAGCTCTGTCCTCACGGCCCGCCCGCCAAGCCCCCGCCCCCACCCAGGACGTCCCCAATCTCCGAGGACTCACCTGCAGCCCCTCTCCCAGCTGCCTCGTGACTAAGTGCTTGGGCTCTGGGGACCAGGCAGATCTGAATTTGAATCCCGACTGCCACTTCGTAGCTGTGACATCTTGGACAAGTCATCTCACCCCTCCCCCACCCGACCCTCATTTATACAGAGACAATGTAGATAATAATAGAACTCACTTCAAAGGGCTGTTATTAAGATTAATATGAATAGTGAATATTCTGTCATATTATCCTAGATGCTGGGAGCCCTCGGAGGCCCTCCCCCACGCCGAGCAGCACCCGGGGAGGTAACGTGACTTGCCTAAAGTCACACGGGCAGCGAGTGGCAAAGGGAATGGAGCCTCCGTTGCAGGTCTGGGCCAGGCCTCAAAAGGGGCCAGGACCAAAGCAGAAAGCACGTGGGGGGCCTGCCACGTGCCGGACATTGCGGGTTTGGTACCCGGAGAGCACACGTGGTCCCTGCCCTCACAGGAGGGTGGCGAATCCGGGAATCAGGTAGGGCTCCAAACAGAGCCAAGGTGCCGGCCGGGAGGCTGGAAGAGGGGGTGGCAGACGCCCAGAGAGTGGCACGGAGCCCATGACACCGCCACCGAGGTGGTCCTGGTGAGAGGTGACGGGGCGCAGACCAGGCTGGCGGCAGGGGAGACAGACCTGGCAGCGTGGGCGTCCCCAAGACACGTTCGGGCGGTAAAATCAACAGGACGTGGGATGTCCCGGATACGCGGCTGGTGGAGAAGGAGGGGGACAGCGTGCAGGCCCCTGGCCCGTGTGACTAGGCGGCGGTGGTGCTGGGAGGACCAGGTGCGTCTGCCTGGGGCGGGGGCGCCCGACGGGGTGCGGAGGCGCTAGCGGGCGGGGCGAGTGCGAGGGGAGCAGGTGGAGGAGAGCCTGGAAGAGACAGACGCAGTGAGGACAGAAGTCTGCTGGAACGGGAGGCGACAGGGAGAAGGCAGCAGCCATCTAGGGGTCCCGGGAGGCTTCTGTTTGGGTTTGTGAGGACGGGAAAGACTCGAACGTGAAGGATGGAGCAGCCAGACCCCTGCGGCCATCCCCACGCAGCCGTCTCTCCAGGCTACTCTGCCGCTCGCCAGTGGTTCCAAACCGTGGACATGATTGATTATGTGTAAACAGGAGGAAGCAATTAGTCTGTGCATGCCTGTCCATTAATAAGCCTCCTATGTATTTACAACAACACCTCTCGTACCCTCCAACCTGAGAACAGTTACCCGGAGAACAGCCAGGAAGAAGCAGAAGAGACCTCTGAGCAGCCACCACGCTGACACCAAACTCACATTCTGTACTCATGAGGAAGTCCCTCACTTAGGACCTACTGACTCTTACTTTACAAACAATTCTAACAAGCAGTAATTTTTTTTTTTTAAAACCCTCAATAGATTAGAGACCGAAAATTAGGAGGCAGTTGGAAACTGGCAGCAGCAGGAGCCCCTGAGCAGAGAGAAGAGGGAGCTGCCAGCCTGAGAGAGAAGGAAGAGATGGAAACATGACTCCCGCAGCAGGTTTAGCACAAGCGCAAATGGCTCTGCCCACCTCTGCCGCCCCGAAGGCGCTTCTGCCTTACCCTGTCCGCAAGCAATAGCTCAGACTAACTCACCTCTCGGCCCTTTTCCACATCAAGATTCAGTGACTCTGAGTTCACAGCGATGACTTTGAGCCACTGAGAAAGGGCTAAATCACATGCAGCTTTAAAAGGACTTTTTTGGGGGGAGTATTTTAAATTGTAAATTTTATTTAAGTTTTGGCACCTGTAGTTTCTGAAATATCCCCTTGCGTGGAAGGGGATCTTGTACTCGCCTGTTTAGTTATCTGCTTTCCCGCCAGGCCGAAGCTCTGTGTGGTGGAGGACTGTCTGCGTGGCCACCGCTCTGCGCCAGCACCGGGCACTGAGCCACAGGAGGTGCCCGAATATGTGAGTGTTGAACCAGTGAACTGATCAATAAATTAATATGACATAGCAGGCAACAGTCAATCAGCAAAAATAGTCTTACCTGCAATGTTTTTATTTTTTAATGTGATACTAAAAAAATTTAAATGACAAATGTGTCACACACTGTATTTCTATCTGACAAGGCTATCTTTGGACACCTCTGCCCTGACCCTAGAGGCAAAGTACGAAGTTTAAACACATCCCCATGGTCTGGGTGAAAGTCTCCCACAGAACACAAGCTGCTTCCTCACTCATTTCTGGGGGTGCTCTCCGAGGGGCTGTGTCCCCCCCGGCCTGGGAGTACTCCACGGGCGAGATCACGTCGTATCACCCGGGAACACCAGCACCAGCCCGGTGGGATGTGGGCGCCAAGCTCCCTCCACGCCCACGGCAACTGGGGAAGACAGCTGGGGAGGGCCCGTTACAGATGGAGAAACTGAGGCTAGGGCAAATGAGGAAGCAGCATGGGCCCCATGTCAGGAATCCAGGCTCTGCCTAAGGTCTCCAGCGACTCCCTCCTCCAGCCAGGGGAGACGGAGAGGTTTATACGCGAAGGTCAGGAATGCCTTGACCCCCACTCCGGTCCTCCCAGACAGTGAACCAAGCCTGCCCCGGGATGGGGGGCAGGGGGTCTCTCTGCAGGAGTCTCGGCTCTGCTCTGAGTGAGACAGCTCAGGGGCAATGAGATGTCCAGGCAGCGGGCAGGGTGGCTCCAGAATGGGTGACGATTCAGCCACTAACCCCTGCTCCCCCCGCATTCATATACTCACCATCTTCTGCCGCAACACCCCTCTGCTCGTGTAGTCCGCCCTTGGCGCGCAGCTGCTCCCAGTCCCCTCCTAAATACAGTCACGCCTTCCAACCTGAGATCTCCGGGTAGGTTTCCAAGCACGTTTGCCTCTGTGAACTCACTTAAGCTTCACAGCAACACTTTGAGTTGGTGGCATTATCTGCATTTTTATAACTGGAGAAACTGAGGCTCAGATAGGTGAAGTGAATGGGAATGATCATATGTGCACGGGAGAAAAAAAGGTGAAGCGAGAAGAAACACTCCCAGGAGGGTCCACATGGATCGGGGTTCCCTGATGTTCCCTGAAACTCCCCTCCCAGTCCCTAGAGGAAGAGACGTGGTCAGGGAGGGGCTGGAAGGAGAGGAAGGACCTAGCCCAGCTCTGCTCCCCCCGCCCAGCCCCCGCCACCAACTATCAAGGTCCCAGTGTGCTGACGGGAGAGGGTGGGCGCTTTCAGACTCACCCCTAAGAGTTCAGGCCAAGCGCACCTGGCAGGTGCGGCTAGCACACCTGAACAGCAACCCAGAAATGCAGCTGGCCCGGAACCCGGAAACGGCTCTGCAGCAAGGCTCGCCTGGCACACCTGGCCAGCGGAGCGCGGCCCTCTTGCACGTCTGCTCGTTCAGTGCTCAGTCGCCCAGCAAGCAGGGCACCTACTGTGCACCAGGAAGACCCTGCGTGGACTCTGCTCTCAAGCAGTTCAGAATCTGGGGGGTGGGGTTCAGACTCCAGTGGCAAAGAGGAGACAAAATAAACCACAAGTATCGGAGGTTCTGCTCATGCACCGCCCCCCCCAAGAGCTTCCACCCAGTCAGTCCTTTCAAATCTCACTGAGCTCATCTTTAAAATGGGTAAAAGCTCTGCACTGCAGGGCTGCAGTGAGAAACGGGATGTGCAATCCAGCCTGGCAGGTGTGCAGGGAATGACAGTGCCGATGGTGAAGCTGGGGCAGGGAGCCGGCCCCCAGCCCCACACCTGGGCAGTCCCCAGCTGCCCCCTGGCCACTTGACCACCAGGAGAGAATGAGAGGCACCATTCCCCCACAGGGCCGGTGACAGCGTCTGTTTCTGTAGGAGCCTCCTCCTTCCCATGGTGGATCTGCAAGCTGCCCCTTTGAAACACAGGACAGCGGAGGGGAGGGCTAGGAGGGACAGACCCGGGCAGAGGACACACCTGGCTGGGCTATCCTGGGAGTTTCCCAGGCGCAGAGCAACAGCTGAAAGCATGCTGCTCTTGCTACCACCGGGACATTTGGCAAAACAAGTCTCTTATTTGGAGCATGGTGCAGACTCTTGACTGAGAACCACGCCTCTTGCTCCCTAGTCCTTCCAGGGTTCCCGCCAACTTTCTTCACTTTCCTCGCCCGCACACGGTGAACTCCAGGTTTGGTTCGCTCCACGTGCACTGGGGACACAGAACCCCCACCCCCAGCAAGGCCTCCCCCCAACCAACAAATATTTCTGGGAGCTGGGGCCGGAGCAGGGGCTGCCCGTGAGTGCCTGTGACCCTGTCCTGCGTGCTGTCGGCGTTTCCTGCCCCTCCTCTGCCTACTCCCAAGATGCCCCAGGAGTGAGTTCCCAGCCACAGACTCTTCCATCTGATAAGCCTTGAAGAACGGTCCGGAGTCCTGTGGGCTGTGGCTGCAGGTTTGCCCACGCAGTGGTGTTATTAAAATGTTTGCATTCACTGCCAACTTTAAAAATCAGGAGATGCCACATAAAAGTTCCAAATATGCAAATTCTCTTGAAAATGCAGACAACTGGGCTTACGTCTCCACTGGCGACGTTGGCTGGAGCTGGGCATGCTCCCCTAACAGTTTCTGTGAGGGTGCCTGCCTTCTGTATGCGGGCATTTGAGTTTGCCACTCTGGGTCTAGTCCAATCTGCTCCTTGTACCTCCCCCACCCGGTTCCCTTAACAGCATCCCTGCACAATCTCTAACTAGTATCTGCTTGAATGCCTCTGGTAACAGGAGGCTCACTATGTTTGTGAGGCAGTCCATCGGAGCTGTCAGAAAGAGATCCTAAATAGAGCTATCTCCCCCTTTCTGTAAGAAATAGAGATGCAGAGGAAAGAAGTGGGCTTTGGCATCAAATAGGTCTGGATCTGAGCACCTCTCCAGCATTTAATCGACTATGGGATCAAGGTGAAGCATGGCCTTTCTGAGCGTCAGTTTCCTCAGCTGCACCTACCTCCCCTGCAGGGCTGCGGGTGTAAACTGGAGCAGGTTTATAAAGCACCTCGAGCAGGGTCTGACTCATGGCATGCACTCCCCAAATGGCCTTTGTCACCCTAAATAACCTCCGGCCATGGGTCCAACTCTTCCTGCGGTGACCACAGGAGCTGGCAGTGAGGCAGAGGGAGCTGAACAATGGTCAGACCGGGCAGAAGCTCGAGGCAGAGTCAGGGACTTGCCCCGTGGGCACCCACACTCAAGGGCCATCCCCAGGAGGCTGCAGGTCTCTTGCCTGCTTCTGCGACTGACTGCTTGGCCCACCAGGTGCCTTGGGGCTTGAGGGTGGCAGGGCGGGCCCCAGGAGGGAGCCCTGCATCCCTGCCCTCTTCTCTCAGCCCACGACCGTCTCAGGGTGAGACTCCTACTCCTGGGCAGGGGACCAGAGGCCGGGAGAGCGGGGAATGGTAATCGCCCTTGCTGGAGAACAGCCGCCCTCCCCGCAGCGTGTGCCCGGCTTCCTGCTAGGCGCTCTGCCTGGGCCCTTCGTTGAATTCGCACAACCACCCTAGGACACAGGTACTGACATCCCTGTTTTACAGACATGGAAGTTGAGACTCAGAGAGGTTAAGAAACTTGCCCAAAGTCACCCAGCCAGGATTCACATCCTTGTCTCTGGTCCCTGAGCCCACACTCATGAGCACTGTAATCTAAGGCCCGGCCAAACTCTGGCTGGCTTCGTGCCCAGTTTTTCTTTCTAGGGGTGTGGGGGGTACCGGGTTCATTTTGTTTTTCTTTGTTTTTCTTTTTTTTTTTTTACCTAAAATTGCCTCTGAGTTGGTCTCTGAGCCTCAGTCCCTGAACTCGCGTGTGTGCAAGCGCACGCGTCCCCACGCTAGGCACTCTGTGTCCGAGAGTCATGCATGCAAGAGAGAGCGCGCAGGTGGATGCCTGGCCCGAGTGTGTCCACCTGGGGAATCCCCGGGTGGGTCCCTGTCCCGGTGTGGCGGAGGCGTCCCACCTGGCTCAGGGTGCCATGGCTCCGAGGCCACGTGGGGGCCGTGGGGCGCGGGGGGGGGGCGCTGTCCCCGAGGGCGCGAGCGGGGTGAGTGTGAGCGTGCGCACGTGCGGCGGTGTCCGCGGACCGGGTGTCCGCGGTGCGGGCTCGGTGTCCCCCCCGCCTCGGTGCTGATTGGCTCGGCGCCGTGACGGGCCGGCCCCCGCCCGGGGCGGCGGCGGCGGCGGGCGCGGGTGCCCGCGTGTGCGCTGTGTGCCGGCGTGTGCGCCGGGGAGTGCGCCGGCCCGGTGTGCGGGAGAGCGAGGGAGCGCGCGACGCGCGGGCCGCCGTGGCCGAGCCCAGGGTGCGCGGCGCCCCCGCCCGCCCGCCCGGCCATGGCCCCCGCCCGGGGCCGCCTGCCCCCCGCGCTCTGGGTCGTCACGGCCGCGGCGGCGGCCACCTGCGTGTCCGCGGCGCGCGGCGAAGGTGAGCGGCGGCGGCGGGGCGGGGGCGGCCAAGGGGCGCGGCGCGCGCTGCCAGCGGCTGAACTTCCTTTGCCGCGACCCTGAGCTCCAGGCAGGGAGATCTCTCCGGCCTGGGGGTGCAGGGGTGGCACCTGGGAGAGACCTGGGCTTAAGGGACAGAGCGATGGAGATGGGGACCCGAGGGCTTGAGGAAGAGGGACAGAGGCACAGGGGACTAGGGGACAGAGGGAAAGGACAGAGGAGTGGGGGGACAGGAGCAGACTGAGGGGAGGAGGAGACAGGACTGGACAGAGATGAGAGAAGCAGCATGGAGGAGAGAGGGGACAGGGACAGAGGACAGAACAGTGTGGCAGGCACTGGGGGACATGGACACAAGAATGGGGGACAGGGTTCAGAGTGCTGAAGGAAAGGGGGTGGGATGGCACTGGGGCGCGGGGCTGGGACAGAAACCCTGACCCGTCTGGGAGGGAACAGGCAGGAGGGGCAGGGATGCGCGTGGGCAGAGGAGTGGCCCAGGGCAGAGGGTGACCACTGGGGGAGACGGGGACAGCAGGGGCATACCAGCTGGAGGAGAGGCAGCTCGGGGGCAGGAGGAGTGGCCTTGGGAGAAAGGGCTGGCGAGGAGGGCTCAGGGTTCAGAGAGACTGAGGCAGGCAGGGCCTGGCGAGCAGGGCTGGTCGGGGTGAGCCAGCGTGGCCGGGCACCGGGGCCCAGGAAAGGGGGGTGGGGTGCGGTGGGGTGGGGGCTTGGACTGAGTAGTTGGGACCAAAAGCGTCTGGGAGGTGACTTTTGGTGGTGGGGCGGGGGGACAAGGAGAGCTGAGCGGGAGCACCCAGGGCCTTCGGTCTCCATGCACACACCCCCCTCTGCTCACCAGCCACTCCAGGGCCAGCCAGAATGCCACCCTGGTACTGCATCCCACACCCCAGCTGCTACCCCGGACCCCTGCGGCTCCCACAGTGCTGGTCCGAGAAGCCAGACCCTGCGCTCTGTGCAGGCTCCTGGGCTGATGTCTGGAGTCCAGAGCAGGGTTGTCCCCCAACAGGATGAACGTCGGGTGTGAGGACCGGAGCCTGTGTTGCTCCTCCACACTCAAAGAGAGCGCAGGTCCGCCCCTCACACACAGCTCAGCGAGATGCCACCCACCCACAGGTGCACACACACACACACACACTGGGACTCACACGTGTACACCCAGGCCTGTGCAGACTCATATGCATGGACAGTGCCCCGCCGCCCAGGTAACGCCACAGTCATATATGCAGAAATGCAGCCAGCACACATGTGCACAGCACACAGGTACACAGGCACAGATGCATGCGCATGAAGCATCCATGCGTGCACACACACATCACACCACATGTATACGGAGAGCCTCTCACTTGCATTCATGCCCACGGAAATGTGTGTGCGCAAACAAACGCCCACAGACACAGATAAAATGATGGTCGGGTCCCAGAAGGGAGCAGGGGCTGTAGCAGAGGGGCTGAGAGGTGAGACGCAGGCAGACAGGCGGCTGGGACAGGGGGGAAGGGGGGTAAGGGGTGCAGGTTCCTGGGACACCAGGAGAAACCGGGGTGGGGTGCTGGGTACACAGGGAAGAGGGCAGGATTGAGGCACAAGGGGCCTCAGACTTCGGAGCTGCGCCTGAGAAGACAGCGTTCCCAGGGGCATGGGGGGACGGGGGCAGTGTCTTTACCCGGCAGGATACTGAGAGGCCCACCCTGGGCATCGGGGGGTGCACCCCAACTTCTCACCTCATCTCTCTTCTCTGGGGAGGAGCCAGCACCCTCCAGAGTCACAGGCTGGCAAGCCCCAGGGCCCCTTGCAGAGGGAACTTTGAGCAGGAGGCTCTCATGCTGGGGACAGCCATTGGGCCTGGGAGAGAGGACGTGTCGGGGAAGGGCACAAGCTGGGGAAGAGGTGGGCGGGGGGAAGCATGTCCAGGGTTGTGGGAGGCATTGTCCAAGGGCCAGAGGCCACACCCCGTCTGATCAGCACAGCAGGGTGGCCACAGCCAGGCACCGATGACCCATGCAAGTCAGACGGCGTGGGAGAGAGACCTGGGGCCTGGGTTCCAAGGGGACATCAGGAATCCTTTCCAGCACCGTCCCTGGGCTGGTATGGAACAACCAGAGCCCGCGAGGGAGACGGTTGGAACTCAGGGAGGGGCTCTCTTTCCAGCTGGGGTCCAGCAGAGGGGACAGCGACTTTGCCTGGCCAAGTGCCCTGCACCAGGTCCCTCCCAGTGGTCCTGCTGGGAAGGGCCCTGCCCCTGCAGAGATGCCCCCGAGCCCCGCCAGGCCCCAGGGCCCTCATCGCTCTCTTGTGTGGAATACCCTCCACGTCGGGGTGATCTCCGAGTCATTCAGATCCTGCCTGACATCCCTTGGCCACCCCGAATTCTCCAGCCTCGCCATCACGCGCTGCGTCCTCAGGGAATGTAAATCAATTTAAGTATTAGTCTCAGCGAAATGGAATGGGGGAAGGTGACGGTGCCGGAGAAAAAAGAAATCGCATAATGCCTTCCACAGTGGAACAGGAGCGGCTTAGGAATTATCTGTGCTTCTCAGAGGAGGAGAGGGACCCGTCTGATCCCCCCAGAACAGCCCAGGCATTCGGGCCTAGGAGGGATGCCTGTGGACAGCTTTCAGATAAGGAAACTGAGGCACGGAGAGGTTAAGTGATTCGCTTCATTGAAGGGTCCCGAGAGGCCATGAGTCCAATCCTCCCATTTTGCAAGTGGGGGCGGGCCTAGAGGGGACCCGACTTCCCAGCCCAGCAGTGTAGGAGACAGGAGAGCGTCAGCTGCAGCGGCCACAGGGTCTGGATCTCCAAGGGGGCGCAGGACGCGGGCCCAGGCCAGGCGGTCATAGTGCCGGTTCTCTCCAGCCCTGATCAGACCTCCTGCGCGCCTGGCGCCTCCCTGGAGAGACACTCTGTGTTCCCACCCGTACAAGGGAGCATGAGCTAGGGAAGGTGGACAGGGGGACAGAGAGAGAGAGGAGGGAGGGGAGGAAGAGAGAAGGGTCTGGAAGGAATTGGAACAAACAGGCCTGGAATCCCATAGCCCTTCCTGAATCCGATAGAATCGACTTTTGACTTATCTTCGGATTATCCAAGCCCCCGGCTGGCTGACCAAGCACCAGCCGCAGACGTGGCCGGGCTTCCCAGAGGAAGCAAGGGCCGGAAAGTGGGACCTGCAGGCCCTAAAGTCCGGGCAGAGGGCGTCCGGGGGAGGATTGTAAGCGGTGGCCATTCGTTCGGGTTGTCCTGGAGTAGGGACAGATCTGAGTGGCATCCCAGCCACGAGAGAAGGGGCGCACCAGCCCCGAGACCTGTGTCCGGGATGCGGGGTGGGCAGGGGAGCCCATAGGGGTCTTCTCCCCACCCTGTCCCCAGACTCGGCCCTGCTGGTCTGGGGGAAACTGCAGTGTGGCCCCCTCCCCCTCCCACCAGCCAGCAGGAGGAGAGAGCGGCCTGACCCAGTTTTCTCTCCATTGCCTGCGAGGGAGGAGGGAGGGAGATGGGAAACCTTCTTCTCTGCCTGTGCCCCTGGCGTGGGGCCGGCTCAGGGAGGGGGATCCCTCTGCGGACATTTGCTCCATCCCCTGATTCCACATGGCCCCTGGGGACCCAGGGAGGAACGAGGAGGCCCCCTCCCTGCTCTGCCAGCTCCTCTCCAGCTGCCATCCTCGGGGTCCCTGACAGTGGGTTGGGAGGGTGAGAGGCAGAAGGAAATCAGCAAATAAGAGCATCCTCACTCCAGCACTTCCTGAGGAGGCTTGTCTCCGGCGTGGAGGGGCAGGCTCCGAGCTCTGCAGGGCTCAGGCAGGACACCCAGCCTCCCTGTGGGAAAGTTCCAGGAGAGCCGGCTTTAATAAACCTCTGTGCCCTGCCCAAGCCCTCTGGTGGGGTAGTTGGAAGCCGGTTGTGGGCTGGGAGAGGAGGTTCACGGGAGAGAGAGTGAAAGGGGCCCCGGAGCCCAGAGCCCTCTCATACAGCTGTTCCCTGCTGGACCAAAGGGAAGCAGGGCCCAGAGAGGTGAAGGGACTTAGACAAGGGCACCCAGCAGTTAGAGACAGCTCGGATCGGATCCCCCGTTTCTAAACGGTTTAATGCCTGGCAAGTGAGGGGTGGCCACGGGGACTGGACGGGACTTGGAGAGAGGGAAGTGGCCTTGGTAAGGACGGGCTCTGCGCCAGGCATTGGCTCCAGGCTTCTCAGATGGCTTCTTAACCCTCACCCCACCCTTAGGGTCAAGGAAGTGAAGGAGCAGTGTCGAGACACGAGCCCAGGAGTGTCTGACCCCACAGGCGGGCTCTTTTCTCTACCGTGATGCTGAGACTGTACAGGGTCCCTTTGTGCAGGGTCTGACTTGGAATAGGACCTGCCTTCTGGACCAGTGCTCCCTCCCCACCGTGGGGACTGCTCAGGGCTTCTGCCGCCGGGCGTGCGGGGTGGCGGGATTGTCGGTGGTGTCGCGGCAGGTGCTCTGAACGCAGCCCCGACAGCTGCACCTGCCGGGCTCCGGGCAAACTCCTGGGTTGCTCCGCGGCTCGGTCCTCCAATCTGTGAAATGGAGGTGACAGTGCCTACTTCTCAGGGCCGTCGCGGGGGTCCCGGATGAGGCATCTGCAGCCCCCCTCGCAGAGATCAGCACACAGTAGGTGCTCACTAAAGGGCAGCTCTCACCCCTCTGAACCCCTACAGCCCAGATGTGCACAGAGGGGCCTGTGTAGGTGCCAGGCAACACCTGGGGACACCGATGATTATACAGCTGGGGCCAGTCCTCAGGCGGGAGGCGTGACTTCACAGCATGGACGTCTCAATGCCATCACGTCACCTCCGTGAAACAAAGGTCGGGTCCTCCTCACAGAAGCCCTGCGAGGCAGGAGCCACTGTCACCCCCCATGTCACAGAGGAGGAAACTGAGGCTCAGGGTGGTGAAGGGACTTTCCCAGGGCCACACAGCTTGTAAGTGGCAGAGCTGGGTTCTAACCCAAGCCTGCAGGACTCCTGAGCCCCCTCTTAACTGTCCCCCTGCATCACTGACCGAGGAATTCTGCCACTTGGGGACTTATGTTCCGGGAGTTTAGAAGACGCTTCCGGGCCAGGATGGCGAGGAAGGCTTCGGGGAAGACAGAGAACTTGAACTGGGCCTTCAAGGGTGGGGGCAGCGGGAAAGGAGTCCAGGCAGAGGGAACATGTGAGCAAAGGCACGGAGCTGTGTGTTAGGGGCTGAGAGTGGCCCTGGCGCGCCGGGGCCGGGCTGCCCTTGTGTGGCTGGGGAGGGGGTCACAGGGGCCTGACGTCCTCTTGTCTCCGTTTTACAGTGAATTTGCTGGACACGTCGACCATCCATGGAGACTGGGGCTGGCTCACGTATCCGGCTCACGGGGTGAGTGATGGGCAGTGGGGACGGTGCCATCCCTTTGTGGTAGAGAGAGGCTGTGACTCAGGTAGGTCAAAAAGAAGCAGAGGCCCAGAGAGGCAAAGAAACTTACCCAAGGACACACAGAAGTCAGAGGCAGAGCTGTGATCTCTGAGCTGTTTAGCGCACACAGACCCTCGGGATGCCACACCAGCCCTGGCGCTGGGCTCCCGATTCTTCAGGTCTCAGGCCCTAGATTTGGGGATGCTCATGTCTGTGTCCAGGGTCTACAGATTCACGATGTGCCGAGACCAGGCCCAGGGTAGCCCGGGACACAGTGACATAGAGCAAAGCCAGGCGTCCTGCCTTTGGGCTTGGTCCCCTCCTCCAGCTGCCTAGAGCTGCTCTGACCCCTGGAGCCACCACTGGTCTCTCTCTCCATTGTCAGAACCGCCTAGGTGGCACTGCCAGGCCCCGCTGTGGCCAAGCCCCAGGCCCATCTGGCCTCCATGGTGACTCTGGGCTCAGCCCACCAGGTCCCTGTGGGTCGCGTGCTCATAGGTGACGGCCCCCCCTCCTGCAAGGTGGGCCCCAGCGCCAAGGCCACACTGCCCAGTCCTCACTGGGGACTGAACCCTACGGGGTGGGGCAGCAGAGTAAAAGTGAGCCCCAGACCTGGTGACGATGAGCTGGGTGGCCCTGGGTCACCACGTCCCCTTCCCAAGCCTCAGTTGCCCTGTCTGTAGAAAGGTATGAGTGGGTGATGACCTCCTCAGGTTTGTGGCCAGGGTGAGGGGAGATGACACACACGCTTGGCATCATGCCTGGGCCCTCGATAAATGTGGGCTTTTGTAACCGTCATTAGCATCGTTACTAGTGTGTATTATCTCACGCGGTGTCACCTCACGTAAATGTACCCCGCCAACATGCTCACACACGCACGAGCACACCACACACACCCCACTTCTTTCATGAGCACTTTCAGCTTCCACGGCTCTGGGGACAGAGGGGTAATAATGTTAGTGACGATGATTCTAGAGACACCAAGAGTTAAGCTTTACAAAGAGAGTCTTTCTTGACTTCGGGGTAGGGTTTTCATCTGGGCTGTCTGTGGCCTGTGTCTGGAGGTCCACATAGAGCCCCGCTCCTCTCTCTGGGGGTCTTGTCGCCAGGCAGCAGTGAGCTGAGCCTGCTGTCACCAGCCCTCCTGCACTGGGCTCCAGGGAGCTGGGACAGGCCGTGTGGCCCTGACTCTCCAGGCCCGAGAGCCAGGAGGGAGCCCCCACCTCCTGGCCAGCGCTGCAGCCCGGGCGGGTCAGCCGTGCCTGGGGATGGAGGCCAGGCGCTCGGGGTGTCCCTTGACCTCTGCGGGCCCCATTCTCCCCCTCCAAGAAACAGTGTGGCTGTCACCCCGGGGTGAGCGTGGTGTGCAAGGGCTTTGAGGAATGAGGAGGCCTGGCCTGTGGCAGAGGCCGGCCTCGAGGAGGTGAGGCTCGAGGCTCAGCCGTTGGCTGAGTGGGCATGTCCTTGAGTCCCAGCAACCAGGGCACACCTGGGCCCAGGTGGGCTTTGGGGCGTCTCTGTCCCACTCAGAGCCTTGGACTTGGTGTTTAGGGTAACAAGGAGTTATTGGGGTTTCGAGGAGCATGGCTGAACTTGTGGTTTGGATGGTCACACTGGTCACACTGGTGATCTGGGTTCTTTCATTTGCAGGGTGCTGTACAGCATAGCTCAGCGTTCTCTCAATTTATTTGAGAGTTACAGAAAATAATGACAACTGATGTTCATGTAGCTCTTAACAATTCACAGACATTATCTCATTTAATCCTCACAACCAATCCTGCAAGGTGGGTCCAGCCACCCCATTTCACAGATGAGGAAACCGAGGCTCAGACAGGTTCCAGGTGATGGCAAGCTGAGACTCGAACTCAGGTCTCTGGGCTTGGAGCCCACATTGTTTCCCTCATGCCACCATAGGAATGGGGGTGGTGAGGCACCCTGCGACCTCACTGTGAGAGGCTCCCACAATCCTGCACCGTCTGCCGGGCCAGAGACCACCCCTGTCCTTATGGGGCCCGGCGGCTGGTTTGCCCAGACAGGAAAGAAGGCTGGCGTGAAGCGCCTGGTTCCCACACTCTCCAGACCTTGAACCCGGCCCAGGCTGGCAGGTGAACGTGCAGATTCCCACGCCCAGGAGGTCTGGGGTGGGGCCTGGGGCGGGGCCTGGGCGTCTCCTGCTCAGGAGTTTTCCAGGCAGTCAGCCTGTCCAGCTGGGCGGGAACCCTCTGGAGACGTCCTTGAGGTTCTGTCTGCTCCTCTGTTCAATAGCCCGGGGACAAGGACCATCCAGAGCTGTCCCCAGCATCAGATCCGTTACTCGGTTGAAGGACGCAGTGCTGGGGCCTGAAGGGCTGGCGCTCTGTGTCCGGTAGCCAGCGTGGCTCAGGCGGGTCACTCCCCTGGGCTCCACATCCGCGTGCACAACACGGGGTGAGCACACAGCCCTCGCCGTGCAGCGGTCACCAGTGGAGTGACCTGTGAAAAGGCCGTTTTACCAGTGAGAACCTGGACTCTCTGAGAGGTCAACAACTCTACTAAGGCTGGGGGCGCCTGGCCCAGAACCCTGCCCTTTGCCAGGCCGCGCCCTGCTCTGCTCCGGGAACCTGCACACGAGGGCACGTGCTCCACCCCCCGGTCCCCTGACGAATCGCCGTCTACTGTGGGACGCTGCTTTCGGGAAGAGGGCACGTTGTTCGTTTCCATAGTCTCACTTGATCCTCACCACCCCGGGGAACAGACGGAAGGAGCAGGCGTTAGCTACCCATTTTACGGATGAGAAGCCCAAGGCTCAGAGAGGGGATGTGACGTCCCCGGGGTTGCACAGCTGGTTCACCACATTCTGATCCGGAAAGAGGACAGAGTTGGGGGGGCAGTGTGTCCATTTCTGGGGCTGGAGACTCAGCGCTGGGTAGGGGCGCCCCGGGCAGAGAACAGATCCTGCCCTTGCTGCAGGCCTCCGGAGCCTGTGCCACTCTGGGCATCTGCGGCAGCTCCCAGGGCTGGCAGGGCCAGCCCAGGCCATTGGCATCAGTGGGGCAGCTGGAGCGGACTCAGATCGAGCTGATTAATTTATCCGGGCCCCTGGCAGGAAGCAGACAGGGAGCAGCTGGCCGGCTCTTTGGTGCTCCATTAATTGTGACAATGACTTTAGCCCCAGATGTGCTGCCGCGCTGCCTCTGGCTGCAGCGTGGGGCGTGGGGCAGGGGTTCTGCTTGGGGTGGGGGATCGGGAAGCACAAACTCTTTCAGGTGAAGCTGGCACTCCCTGTGGCCCCGTAGGAGGCAGGACATCTCTCCCCATGGCCGCGGGAGGCGGGCAGAGTGGGCTGCGGAGACGCTGCCAGGTCAGCCCGTGCTAGTCCCGCTCGTCAAGTGCCTTCCCACGCCGGGCTGAGCAAGGCACTTTGTGGACATTTCCTCCTGCAGCCTCTCAAGCCTGGCTGTGGTGGGGCCTGTCTGAACCCCAGTTACAGGTGCGGGCACTGAGGTCAAGACGAGGCCAGATGGCGGGGCTCGTGCTTGAGATGCCCATGGCGTCCACTCTAATGCTCGGGCTGTAAACTCCCACCCCACAGTTCTCAGAGCATCATGAGGCATGGCCATCAGCTCCCACCCCCCTGTAAGCAATAGAGATGACGGTCAAGGCGTTGCATGTGTCATGGAGCCAGGACAGAAAGCCCAACCCTTCCCTCTGCCCTTGTTACCCCGCCACTCCTTCTCGGAGCCCTCAGGATTTGCTGAACTCAACCCAACAGTCCCCTCCCCTGCCAGAAGTTCCTGCCAGGGCCAGGGCCAGCGGTGAACATACAGGTGTCACATCCAGGAGGTCCAGGGAGGGGCCTGGGAGTCTTGCACCCACCTGGATTCTTGCTCCCTTTGGCACGACTCCTACTGCCTGGCCTGCACCTGGGGACACTCGAGGGCAGGGGGTATTTCTGGAATATCTCTTTATTTTTCATGCTGGTAAAATACACATGACATCGAATGTTACCAGCTTAACCCTTTTCAAGTGTGCGGTTCAGCGGCATTAAGTGCATTCACGCTGCCGTGTGACCGTCCCCGCTGTGCAGCTCCAGGACTCTTCTCATCTTGCAAAACTGAGACTCTAAAACCACTCTGCTTTCTGTCTCTAAGAATCTGACTGTTCTAAGCTCCTCTTATAGGCAGAATCATACAGCACTGTCCCTTTGGGTCTGGGCCATTTCACTGAGCATAGTGTCCTCCAGGTTCACGTGTGTTGTGGCACGTGTCAGAACTTCCTTCCTTGTTAAGGCGGGATGACATTCCATTGTGTGCGTGTGCGACATGTTGCCTGTCCCTTCGTCCATCAAGGGACACTGGGTCGCTTCTGCACTTTAGCTGTTGTGCATCATGCTGCCGTGAACGCGGATGTACCGACTTCTCTTTGAGACCTTGCTTTCGATCGTTTTGGGTCTATATATACCTAAACACGGACTCCTGGATCCTATGGAGATTCCGTGTTTCACGTTTCGAGGGACCGCGTACTGTTTTCGCAGCAGCTGCATCATTTTACATCCACACCAGCAACGCACTAGGATTGCGGTTTCTCCACATCCTGGCCTACGCGTGTCAGTTTTTCTGCTTTTTTTTTTAATAGTGGCCATCCTAATGGGTATGAAGTGGCGTTTCAGTGTGGTTTGCATTTGCGTTTCCCTGATGATGAGTGATGTTGAGCATCTTTTCATGAGCTATTTGGCCATCTGTATATCTTCTTTGGAGAAATGTCTATTCAAGTCCTTTGCCTATTTTTTAATTGGACTGGTTGTTCTTTGTTGTTTTTGAGTTGTAGGAATTCTTTATATATCCCAGTTATTAATCCCTCATCAGAAGTGTGACTTGCAAATATTTTCTGCCATTTCATGGGTTGTCTTTTCACTCTGTTGAGCCTGTCTGGCTTATTTCTGAGTCACCGACGCCAGCCGGCAGCCCGTCCAGAAACCGTCACACTCGACGTTCCTGCCACTCCCTCCACTAGAACCCAGGCCGGCTCACGATGTCCCAGCCTTAGGTGGAAGGCAGGGGGAGTCGGTCCATTAGGCAGTCAGTCACTCGACAAACACCAGCAGGAGGAGCTGCTGGAGGATGTGAGGGGGAGAGACATGTTAGAAAGATCCCTCTGCAGCTGATATGGAAACTACTCGCTGGCTTCCCCAAGCAGGTCCCCACACTCTAGGGACGACAGGGGTAGCTGTACAGAGACGAGGTCAGAGCTGCGGCCTCAGACAGGCCCGAGTTCCAATGCGGCCCCACCACTCGCTAGCTAGGTGCGTGACCTCAGACATACGGTCCCCGTGTCTGAGCCTCTATTTCCTCATCTGTCAAAAGTCAGTAAATGACCCTTCCCCAGAAGGATCGTGGCCTTCTGTGTGATCCCATCTGCAGGGCGCCTGGCCTGTGGCAGCTGTGACAATCTACCAAAAGGTCAGCTCCCTCCCCTCTCTCCCAGGACTCCACACGCAGCGCCGTGGCTGGTGGCAGGGCCTTGGGCAAAAGAGGAGCAGGTGCTTCAGGGGCTGTGTTCTCTCTGCCCACAGTGGGACTCCATCAACGAGGTGGACGAGTCCTTCCAGCCCATCCACACGTACCAGGTGTGCAACGTCATGAGCCCCAACCAGAACAACTGGCTGCGCACGAGCTGGGTGCCCCGCGACGGCGCCCGGCGCGTCTACGCCGAGATCAAGTTTACCCTGCGCGACTGCAACAGCATGCCCGGCGTGCTGGGCACCTGCAAGGAGACCTTCAACCTCTACTACCTGGAGTCGGACCGAGACCTGGGCGCCAGCACACAGGAAAGCCAGTTCCTCAAAATCGACACCATAGCGGCCGACGAGAGCTTCACGGGCGCCGACCTGGGCGTGCGGCGGCTCAAGCTCAACACCGAGGTGCGAGGCGTGGGGCCCCTGAGCAAGCGCGGCTTCTACCTGGCCTTCCAGGACATCGGCGCCTGCCTCGCCATCCTCTCTCTGCGCATCTACTACAAGAAGTGCCCCGCCATGGTGCGCAATCTGGCCGCCTTCTCGGAGGCGGTGACGGGGGCCGACTCCTCCTCGCTGGTGGAGGTGCGGGGCCAGTGCGTGCGGCACTCGGAGGAGCGGGACACGCCCAAGATGTACTGCAGCGCGGAGGGCGAGTGGCTGGTGCCCATCGGCAAGTGCGTGTGCAGCGCCGGCTACGAGGAGCGGCGGGATGCCTGTGTGGGTGAGCGCGCCTCGGCTGGGCAGGGCCGCTGGTGGGGGGGACGCCGGAGTCCGCAGGCGTCTGGGTGGTGCACACAGCACCTGGGAGGACGGGCGAGCCTCAGTGCTCCTGTGTCAGCAGAGACACTCGGCCAGCTGTGTGCCTGCATGTCTGGGGAGCACGGGGGAGGAGGAAGGGGTAGGGGGAGGGGAGGCTCGCTCATGTCGGGCATGGCTCTAAGCACCTCGCACGTGTTAGCTCACTTCATCGCCACCACTGCCCTGTGGAATCGGGACTGTTATTATCCTGGTCTTCTAGATGGGGAGACTGAAGCACAGAGAGGCAACGCAACTTTCCCAGAGTCACACAGCTAGGAAGTGGCAGAGCTATGATCTGAACCCAGAAGTCTGACTCCAGAGTCGCTGTTGAAAACTGCTAAGTTTCTAACCTGTAGGGTAGAGGGGGTGGGTCCAGGGCCCTGGGAGAATGGTACGGCGAGGGGGTGCTGGGAAGGTGTGCGGGCAGGAGCACCCAGGGAGCAGAGTCTAGGCTGGTCTGTCCCTGGGCCCCGAGCCAGGCTGCCTGTGTCTGGGGGACCTTACCCAGGGACCTATGGGAAGAGACAGCAGAGAGCCCCTGGGTCATGACCTAGGGTGGCACCTGTACCCATGGGTGTGCTTCTGGGTTCCCGCATCAGAGAGTGAGCCAGGCCTCAGGTGGCGTGCGGCACGTGTGCGTGTGCGTGTGCGTGTGTGTGGGCGGTGGACCCCACGCAGGGCGCGTGTGGCAGGCATCCTGAGCGCGGGGCTCACTGGGAGAGCGCGTGTGGACAGACAGCAGATGCCGCAGCTGCCGCTGGTCCCAGCCTGGTTCCTCCCTGCCCTTCCTTGGTCTCCCCAGCAGCTGCACACATGGCAGCTCAGCCACCCGGGGCACAGTGACATGTGGCTGCTGAGACCGTTGGTTCCTCAGGGCTGAGGAGGAGAAGGGATGAGTTTGTTCCTACACAGGGATCAGAGAGACCAGGACCGGTCCCCAGATACCCTCAGTGAAAGCTGGGACGGGGCCCTTGTCAGCTGCTGGGAATATCCTCCTAGCTCTTTGCTGCTGCCACGCAGGGCCTAGGCCCGCAGCGAGGGGGACCTTCAGTCCTCAGCACCCACCCCTCGGCCCCCGGCAGGCAGGAGGGGCCCCTCAGTGCTAACAGGACTGAGCAGGGCACAGGCTGACCGTCTCAGGTGATACGCAGGTAGTTACAGCGTTGAGCCCGTCCAGCAGAGGAGCTGTCTTGCCCAGAGATCTCTGGGACCGGGACCTTCCCTCCAGCCACCAGGCCCTTCCCAGCCCTTCCCCGAGGCTCTCTGGTTTCCCCAAGAAATCTTTCTTTACACCCCAACTGCTAGGAGTCCTCGCCTGTCCGGCACCCCAGAACACCTTCTGTGACGCTTGTTTCTGACTTTGTTCTGCCCTTGGTAGCCTGGTTTGCCAGACTCCCCAGGCCACCAGCCTCTCGTGGCTCCTGGCACGGATGTCCCTGTACTTCCTGGCTTTCCGATGGAGAATGACAAAAAAAAAAAAAAACCCTATTACTCTCACAGCTTGCAAGGGGGTGCCCCTTACACACCTGTTCATTTGTTGCTCATTGTAGCAAGGCAGCTATTACAATTCCATTTTACAGATGGGGACACTGAGGCACACAAGATAGTGTCATCTGCTGAGGCCTCACTGGCTGGTGAGCAGTGGAGCTGGGGCCCAAAGGCGGGTCTGTGTTGCTCTGAGCCAGGTGCGGGCTTTTAGCCCCACCCAATCTCCCCCTCCCCCCAGGCTGCTTTCCCTGCCAGAGCTGCTCCCAACACCCCCTCTTCTGATGGGGATAATAAAGCCCCTTAGTGACAATTTCCAAGTGTTTGCCATGTGCCAGGCACTTTCGTAAGTGCTTCTTACACGTTACGTCAGTGTTTCGCTCTGCTGAGCATCTACTGCGTCTCAGGCACCAGAGATACAGGCACCTGCAGTCCCCGCCTTCAGGGAGTTCATGCGGTTTCCCATCCTTACGACAGTCCTCTAAGCAAAGTATCATAGCCCCATTTTACAGGTGAGAAAAACTGAGGCCCCTCATCTTTTTTTTTTATTTCAGCATATTATGGGGGTGGCTCCTCATCTTAAGTAGCAGAGTAGGGACATGATCCCGGGTTACCTGACTCCAGAGCCCCGAGCCGCTTCCTCTGTGCATGATACCCTCTCTAAAGCCCCACTTCCCTCCTCCCTATGGGGACATTCAGACCGTTAGTAACTGGTACCACACAGGCCTTAACAATCGGGTGGCCAGCCAGTGCACAGACACTCAGAGCCACCTCTGTCCCCACCTCTGGATTCAGCCACTGAGCGCACATGAGCCAGGTGTTTGTCCTGTGTGCGCTGAGACACACTTGTCGGGAGGACGCAGACTTGCCCCCCTGACTTTGGGGTCTCAGGTCACGCTCCAGTCTTCTTGTCTGGCAGGGGTAGGAGGCGGAGCCCAGAGAGGGGATGTGTCTTGCCCAGGGTTCCACAGCATGCCAAGGGCAGGGCTGTTGGTAGAAACCCCAGGGCCTGAGCAGCAGGACCTCCTGGGACTGCGAGTGGCCAAGGCCACCCCCATTTCCTGGCACTGCCGGCACATTAATAAAAAATAATAAAGAAGTGCCAAAGCGGGGTTAGGGAATTGCGGCATATTTTGAATTTTACATTTAAATCATAATGCAACATAATTATGCCAGTTGCAAGATAATTACAGGTTTTATAAAAAATATTAATTCATAGTACACTGTAGGCAGTGAGATCTGGGAACCGAGTGCGGTTTTAAGGCGCACAAGGAAAGACGTTTCTCAGCCCGGCTGGCGAGCTTCTGTCACTGCCTGTGTAACCTCGTTTGGGAAGGGCAGCACGGGTCCCAATGGGAGCCTGCCGGCGTCCCCCTCCCTTCCCTGTGAGAAGCCCTGTCCTCCTTGGAACCCCGTCACCTCCCCAGGGGGTGGCCTGGGGCCACGCAGGAGCTGGGAGCACAGTGGGTGCCTGTCCGAGGCTACCTGGGACGTCCTCTCCTACCTGCAGCCACCTCTGCCCAACCTGAGCGGGTCTACAGGAGCCCTCCTGAGGTCCGGGGGCCCCCGCCCAGTTTGGAGACCTTCTGCTCCCTGTTGGGCAGAGGAAGGGCTAGGAGAGGGGGTCCCAGTGTGCCCAACCCTGAGCCCCTTCCTTCTAGTGATAGGCAGAGGGGTCCGGAGCCTGAGGACTGCGGCAGGGGCCAGGCCCCCACCTACGACCACCCTCCCTGCCTCGAGGTTCCTGTCACTCTGGTTTCGCCCTCAGAGCTCCCCTCAGAAGTTAGGGGGCAGCACTCGATTTCACAGGGGAAGACAGAACAGTCCAGGAGGAGAAGGGACCTCCTTGGTCACACGGCCCTACAGAGGCCTTGCTAAGATTGCACTCAGGCCCCAGAGACCCATGGAAAATGTCAGAGCCATGTGGAGCTAGTCCAGTTTCCCAATGGAGAAACGGAGGCCCAGAGAGGTGAAGTGACCGGCCCAAGGACACACAGCAAGGAGTGTTTGATGGAATCTCAGATTTCCCAATTCTTCAACCAGAAAGCTTCCCACGCTAGCTAGATAGTTCCTAATCCGCTGGCCTCCCCCCACACTGGGCTCTACCTCCTCCCCCTCCCGGACTCGCTCCAGAAAGGGGAGGGACCTCTCGGAGCATCACCCAATGGAGACGTAGCCCAGAGCCTGAAGTCCTGGTTGCCGTCCTTCTTGTCACCTGGACGCAGAATATAAATCACCCTCCATGGCCCTAATCATCTTTCTATAAATATCAGAGTCTCATTTCAGAGGGGGAGCATGAACGACGAGCTCTTTTGCCTTCCTGACTGTGTTTAAAATCTGATTTAGAATTAATTTCCTCTGGCCGTCCACCGGCGGACACCTTATTTGTCAAATCTCAAGCTCTTTGCGGGTGAGAGCAGAGAGGCGGCCGGGGCCGCAGGCAGCTGCCGGCTTGACAGGCGGCCTGGGCAAGGTGCCCTCGGCTGGGGCAGGAGCCCCTCCTGGCCCACGGCCCGACACCCGGCACACGCAGACTCCGGAAGCACCCTGGGTCGCTGGGCAGGGCCGGGCCCCCGCCCAGAGCTGCTCCATCTGTCTCGCCATTAATTCCCGGCCCAGCCTCCAGGTCTCCGGGCTCCCTGAGGCCTGGTGATTAGTATTCTTATTAAAGATTATTTTATTTTCATTGCGTGGATTAATCTGGCCTTGACACGTTATAGCCATATGGGTATTAGCCCAGTGCGTGAGAACTGCCGACTGCTGAGCGGCAGAACAGCGCGGCCACCTCCAAGCCCCGGGACGGTGCTGAGAGGCCGCGGGGCAGGAGCAGGGGGCAGGCCACAGCTCCCGAGGCTCCCTGACCGGGCTTTGTGTCCCTGATCAGCTGGGAACCTGGGGCAGGGCATTCAAGCTCCCTGAGCCTCCGTTTCCTCTTCTTTCGAACCGTTGTATTTGCCAGTGACACCCGATTGTCATGGCGAGTGCCGGGCACTTTCCTGGCATGAATTTACACGCATTCACTCGTGCAGTCCTCACTCCAGCCCTCTGAGGTGGGTACTGTTATTCTCCCCACTTCGCAGATGAGGAAACTGAGTTCCAGCAACATGCCCAATGTCACTTAGCCCAGGAAAAGGGGTCAGGCAAGAACGAGAACCCAGGCAGCCTGCCCTGGAGTCTCTGCTCGTGCCTGGCAAGGACTAGATGAACTCTGCAAAGGGTCAAGGACTGGCAGAGGTGGCCACAATGCTGTGCTTCCTTCAGGCCGCACATCACGCCAAGATGACCCATGTGCCAGTCCCTCATTGCTCTGAAAGATCCTTGTGAGCAGGACCAGCCCGTATTTCTCTTGGGTCCGTAGTAGAAGCTCAGCGAATGTCGGGGGAAGGAATACATGCAACGCTAAGACGTGCACCCGGTAATTGCAGTGAGCATTACTGTCATTCGGCGTGACAACAGGTTCAACAAATACCTGCTGCCTCCCTGCAAAGCCCCCTCCTGCTGGTGCCGTCTCTACCGGCTCCCTGGGCCGGAAGAAGCCTGTGCCCCAGGCTGTGCCCCAGGACTGAGCCTCCCAGGGTGCTTCTGGGAAGAGGAGGCGAGATCACAGGGTGTCAACTGGGAGCCCCCACGACTCGGAGCTCCCAGCCCGAAGCCCAGCCCCCAGTCAGGCCTGTGCCCTCCTGGGGTTCCTTAGAGGGGAGAAGATGCCTCTAACCGGGGGCCTGTCTCCCCAGTACCACAGCTTACAAGCCCCGCAACCTCTGAGTCTGCAAAGCAACTTAAGGGCATTAGCATTTCTCTTGATTCCAGGTTTCCTCTGAAGTTCCTAAAATTTTACAAATTAACCTGGTTCTAGCTATTATTATAAAGAGATACGATCAACATCCAAAGATGAAATGCTCTGAAATGACGTGATGTCTTTTCAAATGAAGCTGCTCTCAAGCACCGAGTGTTCAGACCGGGATTAAGTGGAGACAGAATCCCAGTAAGCTCCCTGGTGGTCCCTGTCGCAACGGACGTCGGTTCCTCGGAAGGAGCTGGGAGCTGCCTGGCTGGGTGCCATTTGGCTCACCCGAACCTCTGGAGTCTCTGTCTGCCCAGAGCAGATACTGGTGGGGGCGACTCTGTGAAAACTGGTGCCGGTGTAAACAGCTCCTGTCCTGGGCCAGCCCTGCGCCAGGTGCTGGGCCTCTGCGATGAACAGGGCAGCCCTTCCTGTATTCACACGGGTCTGCCCACAGGGACCGCCCAGGCTAGAAGGAGAGTCAGACGCACAGGAATGTGAGTACAGCCGGAGTGTTGGAGGTGGTGAGACCACGCAGGACTGTGGAAACAGGGAAGGGAATGGTCGTTTCTCTGTGAGTGTGTGTGTGTGTGTGTGTGTGTGTGTGTGTAGAAGTCTAGAAAAGTTTCATCAAAGGATCAATATAAATGAATCTTAAAACAAGAGCTCGATAGATGGGCGAAGGAGAAAAGGCATCCCAGGAAGAAGTCACAGCCAGTGCAAAGGCCCTGAGGCGGGAAACAGCTGCTGAGTGTGGTGGATGCCAAGGCTTTAGTGTGGCCTAAGGACGGGGGGAGGGTGGCACCAAAGGCGGCTGCAGGTGGGGTTGGTCCGGCAAGGAGGGGTTTCAATGCCAGGCTTTATTTGTTAAGCCCTGGGGAGCCAGTGAGGGAGTTGAACAGGCAGTGACTGAATGAGACTTGAATTTTAGAGATTCCCTCAAGCCTAGACTGTTCTCACGCCCTGCACATGGACTCCTCCTGGCCCCGACTCACACGTCATCCCCTCCCTGGGGAAGGGAGCTCCCCCTGCCGCTTACCCCTCTGCTGCCTCGTCCCGTTTCCCTTCTAGAAAATGCTCTCGGCCATGTTTGCTGTGTCTTCCTCTCTGACACACCAGCCCCTTGAGAGCCGAGACTGTGGCCCCGGTCACAGCTGCCTCTGGGGCACAGGACAGACCTGGCCCAGGGCCAGCACCCAGGAGGCGCGGTTGCCTGGGCAAGCCGTCCCGTGGGCAGGCGGGGCTGGAGTCGTCCAGGTGAGGGAGGAGGCCGATGGTGGCAGCAGCTGGAGAGAGGGTCAGTCCCCGCCAGGGTGACAGTGAGTCTGGAGAGGAGGAGCCTGCGTGTCCCGGATGGGGACTCGTTACACAGAGCCCTGGGCCCCAGCGTGGCTCCTCTAACTAGGACGTCTGTGGGGGCAGGAATCTGTATTTTCATGTCTGCCTGTGTTTGGGGCACCCGGCTCTTGCCACGTGTCCCTCTTTTCCAGTCACACTCCCGCCACCTCATCCCCGGCCCCCCCCAAGTCACACCCTCCTTTGGCCCCCAGCCCCTAAGGCTGGTGTCTCAGCTAAGGACCAGTGTCCCATAAAGGGCAGGACAGCACCTCCCACCGACGCTGGAGACAGGGCCTGGGTAGAGGCCCTTGGGAGCGGGGCCAGGGTATTTGGAGAGGCTCAGGGCTCGGGCTGACTTTGGGGCTGGACTCAGTGTCAGGGTCCCACCCTCAGCTCTGCTCTGCCTTGCTGTGCAACCCTGAGTCAGTCACAGGCCCTCTCTGTGCTTCCATCCCTCCAGCTGCACATGAAGGCTGCCCGGGGCACTGCTGGAGGTCTGCACCTCTGTCCCTCGGGGGCTCCGCCAGGAAGCTCTGGGTCAGAGTAAGAGCTGTCCCCGAGGCTCGCCAGGGTGGCCTGGCTGGCTCACCTGTGGCCGCCTTCTCCTCCACAGCCTGCGAGCTGGGCTTCTACAAGTCAGCCCCTGGGGACCAGCTCTGTGCCCGCTGCCCTCCACACAGCCACGCTGCAGCCCCGGCCGCCCAGGCCTGCCGCTGTGACCTCAGCTACTACCGCGCGGCCCTGGACCCCCCATCCTCAGCCTGCACCCGTGAGTACCACCCCAGGCCCCACACCTCGAGCCCTAGTCTGGGACAGGACCCCATGCTCGGGGGCCCCAGGGCGCCAGTTCTCTGGGGGTGGGGCAGGGGCAAGTGGCTCTCAGGCCAGGGGCCTGTCTGGGGCTGGGAGGGTGACTCTGACCCCTCAAGGGTGGCCTTGACCTCTCTGGGCTCCTAGCTTCTGTCAGGTGTCACCTGCCATCGCTCCCTGGTCTCTCCTCTGCTCTGGAGGGCGGACTGGAGCCGGGCTCATGCCCTTCCCCCACTGGGGCCTTGGTCATCTTCAGACCTGGCTGTGAGGCCATGTCCTGGGGCTGGGTGGGCAGGCCAGGGGCTTCACCTGAGAGTCCCCCTGCCGTCACCCTCGATGAGCTGGTCGGAGCTGCTGCGTGCCGGCAGCCGCCTGGCGTGTGCGAGGTGTGTGTGCACGCGGAGGCGTGTGCCTGGCTCTGCGTGCGCCCTGGGATGCCGGCGGCGACTGTGTGACGGTGTGTCGTGTCTGCAGCTGCTCCTGCAGAAGACATCTGCTCCGTGTTTGCACGCCCGCGTGTGAGCGGCAGATGCACACGCGTGCTCACACATAAAGGATCGTGTGTATCGGGGTGCCTGCAGGGGCCGCAGAGACACTGCGAAGCTTGAAGGAGCGTGCCTGTGAACTCACCGTGTGTGCGTGTGTGCGTGTGCACGGGCACGCCTGGCCCTGCGGGGAAGCGTGTGCCTGGCCGGGCTGCGGCTGTGGGTGCGTGTGCCCTGCGTCCCTGAGGCCGCATGGAGGCATTCTGGCACCCGTGCCTGCAGGGCTGCGTGACTGTCTCGGGTTCTGCTGACGCAGCGCCTGCGTTCCCTCCTCCCTGCCCTGAAGGGGCTGCTCACAGCCCGGCCCGCCCCGCCCAGCCCGCCTGCCCACCCTGGGCTCCTGTGGGGGTAGGGGCGCTTCAGACCTTTCTGACTTTGCCCCAGAGTCTGCCCCAGCCTGGGAGTCTCCCCTCCCACACACCCATCACCACCGAGCCCTGGCCCCCTGCGCATGGCAGGTGTGGGACATGCCAGGTGGATCCACGCCCACATGCATGCGCCTGCGCGCGCGCACACACACACACACACACACACACACACGTGTGCCCGCCCGCCCTCCTCTGCTCTGCCCAGACCTGTGCATTTTCCCCATGTGGCACCTGCAGCGAGGGTAGCTAGGTGACATGGTGACAGCAGGGGCTGCTCGGGCAAGACCAGCCCGGCTCCAGGTCACAGACACTTGCACAAAGCTGGCTGGACTCTGGTTTCTTTCCAGACCCACAATTCAGTGCCTTAAGGTTCTAGAAAGCTTAAGACTGAAAAAGACTAGGTTTTTAGTATTCCAGACCCTTCATATTTTAAAATTCTCTCCTCTTCGGATGGGAAGATTCTCTGATTCTGAGCTCCTGCAGTTGCATTTTCTGAAGATCTAAGATTCCCTGCCTGGGTTCTGGGAGCTGGAATTCTGAGGCCGGGGGTCCACACAGTCCCCCATGTCCTCTTGGCTCAAACCAAAGACCCCCCAGCCCTGCCCCCAGTCTGCTCGACCAAGGGGCTGCTCCTCTCTCCCCAGAGTCTCTGTGCCGCCCAGACTGGGGCCCCATTCCAGGGGTGGGGGTGGGGTTGCTCGGCACACACAGCTGTGGGGACGCGTGTCGGGCTGCCTGGGGTTCCCCTTGACCCACCGTGAGTGCTCAGTGGCATTTACATTAAATCCAGCACACGGGTTAAGGAATGGATGTGGCTGCCAATGCCTGGGTCACCTCACCAGCAGGTGGCTGCTGTGGGTGCCCCAGGACCGTGCCTCTCTCCTGCTCTGGACGAGAACTTGGGAAGCACAGACCCGGAGCCCCTGTGTCCTGTGTGGGTGGGGGCGGGGCGCTTGGGTTTCTGTGGTCACAGGGACATGACCTCTGCCCTTGGGGAGCATCCAGAGGATGGGACAGACGCGACCTTATCCTTAAGGAACCCCAAATGTGATGAGGAGCCTTTCCTTTGGGTCTGACAGTCGGGGGGCTGGACCAGCCCAAACCAATACCCTCCACCCGCCTCTCATCCTCTGCCTCCAGGGCCTCCGTCGGCACCAATAAACCTGATCTCCAGCGTGAATGGGACGTCGGTGACTCTCGAGTGGGCCCCTCCTCTGGACCCGGGCGGCCGCAGCGACATCACCTACAACGCCGTGTGCCGCCGCTGCCCCTGGGCCCTGAGCCGCTGCGAGGCGTGTGGGAGCGGCACCCGCTTTGTGCCCCAGCAGACGAGCCTGGTGCAGGCCAGCCTGCTGGTGGCCAACCTGCTGGCACACATGAACTACTCCTTCTGGATCGAGGCCGTCAACGGCGTGTCGGACCTGAGCCCCGAGCCCCGCCAGGCTGCCGTCGTCAACATCACCACGAACCAGGCAGGTAGGCGGAGAGCTCCGGGCCCCAGCCCCCCACCCCAGCCCGCGCCCACCGGGGATCTGAGGGCTGCCACGGACTCGCTGTGGCCTTGGGCAAGTGCGTGGCTCGAGGGCCCTTCCCTCCCCACCAGGACCCAGAGCCAGAGGCGCTTCATGCCCTAGAAAAGTAGAACATGTTCTATAAGCGGGAGGAATCAAAAAGCACACTAGCGTGGCCCCATAAGCTCAGCTTCCAGAACTTCCCTCTCTGGCCCGTTTCCTCCCTGGTGCGATGGGAGTAACAGTGCCTGCCTTAGGAATGAAAGTGCCTAGCCCAGCACCTGGCCCAGGGTAAATGCTCAATAAATGTCATTAAAAAATAAAATTACTCTGATGATCATTTTCCAGAACAGCTGCCACTGCTGCCCCTGGGACTGGCTTGGAGCACAGCCATTTATCTGTTTCTAGCCAGTCGTGGGCTGGATTCAGCCCCTGGAACCTCCTCCTTGTCAAACTCTGGGCTGTCCTGCCTGACCCGAGAGCCCAGCAAGGCACCTTCCCGTTAACGGCCACCCTCGAGTGTGTCTGTGACCCCCGGGCTCCTACCTGCTGTCTCCTCCCAGCACCCCCAGCCCTGACACTATCCGCACCATGGCACAGAGGAAGAGACCCCGGCCAGAGAGCTGCCCAGGAAGTGGCGGAGCCAGGCGTCCAGCCCAGAGCTCCCGGCTCCCGAGCGAAGCCCCGCCCCCGGCTCTGAATCCAGGGCACTC
>CAUYPO010024783.1:0-37439 GCA_963574435.1 Cheirogaleus major | reverse complement strand
CTACGGGAGGCAGGAGCTTGTTCTCGCCACATGCAGAGCACGTGTGGCGGGGAAGAGCGCGGCGTGGGCACAGCGCCAGCGTTGCGCAGTCTTCCCGGGGAGAGGCTGCGCGGCCCGGCCCGTACAGCTTTCCGGTTCAGTGTGAGCGCGAGTGCCGCCTTCTCGGTGACTCCATTTCTGGGCCTCATCATTCATCCTGTCTTCCAAGCCTTGGGTTTGGCCTGACTGGCGTTGTGGGGTTTCCACGTGTGTGACAGCAGTCCCTGGCAGCCGGGACCGCTGTGTCCACAGTGTGACCAGGCACGTTAGGACAGTACTCAGCCTTACCTTCTAACACATTTGTAACTGGATACGTTGTTTTCAATTTGTACAGAATAGTTAGAATATTCTATTAAAGTTGTGAAACATGAAAAAAAAAAAAAAAAAGGTAATGACGAATTCATTTGGCAAGGTAGAAATCATTTTGTAGAATCCTGATAACTTTACAAAGAAATCAGGCTTGGTGAGCAAAAGGAAGCCATTAGGCTAGTTCTTGAAGAAGAACATCAGTGTGTTTAAGGAATGAAAAATTAGTGTTTAAGGAATCTCTAGGTGGCAATTATAAGCATGGGATTGAATGGGAATGACACAGAAACCCAGGACACCTTTGGAGGCAGTTATATAAATCTAGTTGGCATCATAATCAGAAAGAAAATATATAAGACTAAATCCCTGGAAGAAAATTCACTGACTAATTCAAAGTTCTTCTTTTTCAGAGGCACAAACTAGGGCTTAGAAAGGCTATATTGCTTGCGCAAGTTGATCATCTTCCCAGTTAGTGGCAGAATCAGGACTGAAATCTAAGTTTCTGGGCACCTACAAAATTCCACTTGAGAAATTTTGAAGAAAGACGTTATAAAACTTAATAATAGGCAAGCTTGGCAATAACAATAAAGATGAAATGTATGAATCGTACCTCTATGGCTTAGATTGTAAAGGTGGGTGTCTTTACAGTGCCACATTTAAACATAAGGGGTTAAGAAGATTAGCATGGGAGAAAAGCTGATGAGTTAGAATTTAATTAAGTTGAATTTCAGGTGATGGTACAGTATCTGGGTAGACATGTCCTACAACAATTGGAAATATGGAACTACTCAAGGCTGACAGTTCTATAGTTCCTCCCCAGATCCTCTCCTGAATTCCAGTATCATCACATATCAAACCACTCATCTGACACTAGTACCTCCAATTTAGATGGGCCAAACCAAATTCATTATCCTTGACCTCTATCTTGGTTAGTACTATTATCCATACTGGTCATTTTCACTGAACAAATATTTATTGTCACTGACTAATCTATCTGGCTTACATTTCAATATTTTTGTTTGGGTAACTCTCTCTGCTTGAAATGCCCTTCTTTCCACATCTCCCCTACTCATATTGTACACTCCTTCTCACTAGTGAACAACTACCTATATTTCGATATGAACCCAAATATGACTATCTCTGTATAATCTTTACTGATATTCTCTCACCCAGAATTGGTCAACCTTTCTTTGTGTCTTCTTTGTCATAAACCGTATTATTCTATTGCAAGGGTACTTGAATGCCTGTAACCTCTTCTAGACTACATGGTCTTTGAGAACAGAAACTATATCCTATTCACCACTGTATCTCCTAAAAGAGATCTTGGTTCACAGTATGTACTTCATAAAGGACTGCATTATGTAGACACCTGAGTATTGTCCAAATAAAGCTAACACTTGAATGAGACTAGAAGTGCAAATTTCCCAAGTGGGTTGATTCAGGAACCTGAATGACAGTTGAGGTCCAAGGACAGCTAAAAAAGTCATAAAAAGAGAAGACAGAAACTAAATAATAAGAACTTTCTGAAAAGCCAAGGAAGAAAAGAGTCTTAAGAATAGATAAGAGAAAATCATTCAAAGAGAATTTTTTTAATTATTAAAAGATATTTGGGCCGAGCGTGGTGACTCACACCTGTAATCCTAGCACTCTGGGAGGCCGAGGTGGGAGGATCATTTGAGCTCAGGAGTTCGAGACCAGCCTGAGCAAGAGCGAGACCCCATCTCTACTAAAAGAATAGAAAGAAATTAGCTGGACAACTAAAATATATATATATATATATATATGTATGTGTATATATATATATATATAATTAGCCGGGCATGGTGGTGCATGCCTGTAATCCCAGCTACTCGGAGGCTGAGGCAGAGGATTGCTTAAGCCCAGGAGTTTGAGGTTGCTGTGAGCTAGGCTCATGCCACGGCACTCTAGCCTGGGCAACAGAGTGAGACTCTGTCTGAAAAAAAAAAAAAAAAGATAAAAAGATATTTATATTACCATTACTATAACACTGAAAAACTAAAAACAATCCAAACCTCGAAAACAGGACACATTCTGACACATTGATTTGATAGAATATTATCCTAACAATAAAGAGTTAAATATGAAATATTGGCAAAGAAACATGTAAAACAATGCTAAATGAAAATGTAGAAGACAATGTTGTACAACTCATTGATTACAACTATATAAAGATATACAAGCAAAAATTAAAAAGCAAACTATACTGTAAATAGTCAAATAAGAAAGAAAGGGATTAAAAGAACTGTAAAAAGTACAAATACGAGGGTAACTGATAGAAAAAACATAAACTTTCCTAAAAGGAACCAAAAGGAACTTTTAAAAAAAGTAGCAAGAATATATACCACAGAAAGAAATATAGTAAATATAACATAATATACACAGTAATTACAACATAAAATAATAGAACAGGGTTAACACCAATCATATCAGTCATACCAATAAATGTGAATTAGATTACACTGCCTATAAAATCAAAATATTTTCAAATTGGTTGATAAAGCAAAACCCAACTATGCTATATACAAGAGACACATTTAAAACGGTGATTTTAAAAGATTAAACTTAAAGCTATCAGCATAGATACACAGTACAAATGGAAACAATAAGAAAACAGGGTTTTTAATCCTAACATAAAATAAAATTCAGGCCAAAAACCCTAAACAAGAAAAATACACTGTGTAATGTTAAATGCAAGAATTCACCTTGAAGATAGAACAATTATGAATAT
The DNA here is from genome assembly GCA_963574435.1 of Cheirogaleus major. Classification (NCBI taxonomy): domain Eukaryota; kingdom Metazoa; phylum Chordata; class Mammalia; order Primates; family Cheirogaleidae; genus Cheirogaleus; species Cheirogaleus major. The sequence continues at coordinate 34,345 of CAUYPO010024783.1, read as the reverse complement.
CTATGTACCAAATAACACAAAAATCACATATGTAAATTAAAAACTATTCATGATGCCAGGAGAAAGAGATGGAAATGTATAAATAATAGAAAATTTAATTCTAAGCACAACACTTTCAGTACAAAGCCAGTCAAGTGGAAAAATTTAAAAAAGAAAAATATAAATAAGGATATAGAAGATCTAAACAATTTGATCAATAGAATATATCTTATAAATACATATGTAAAATATAACACTAGACTTTGATAATAAAGAATACATTTCTTCAGTGTGCACATGAAAAAATCACCCAAAATGTTAATATGTTAGATGACAAATATAACATATTGACAAAAAAATCATAGTATAAAGTAGAAATATTATAAAACACACAGCAGTCAGAATGCATTAAAACCACAAGTAAAAAACGGAATCAAAAAGTCCTTCCTACCTCAAATGTTTTTGTTTTATTTTATTAAACAACTCTCTAAAAAAGGTTAAAGGAAATATAAGCAGAAAATACAGAGCTTCTGAATAATATTAGTAATGCAAATACTACATGTCAGGGTATGTTGGATACATTTAAGGCAGTGATCGAAAAAATTAATACCCTGAAGTATTTATATTAATTAAAATGAAATAATGGAAATAGGTAAATAAAATTCCCAATTCAAAAAGCTACCCCAAAAAAGCAACAAAGTAAACCAGAATTAAGCATTAGAAAGACAGATAAAGATAAAAGTGAAAATTAATGCCACAGAGGATTGAAAACAATAGAGTAAAATTTAAATATCAAAATTTTGGTTCTTGCATAAAAATTAACAAATCACACAAACCACTGGATAATTTAATCAGGAAAAAGAAAGTGCAAATATATAAACTAAGAAGTGAAAAGGATGAAATAGCTATTAGTAAAAACACATCTTTTTATGGCTGAGTAGTACTCCATGGTATACATATACCACATTTTATTAATCTGTGCACATATGGAAATAAAACTCATCAGAAATCAAGTAGGTGGGAGGGGGGTGGAGGAGATAAGTAAATTCACACCTAATGGGTAAAATGCACACTATCTGGGTGATGGGCACACTTATAACTTTGACACAAACTGTACAAAAGCAATTTATGTAACCAAAATGTTTGTACCCCCATAATACTCTGAAATAAAATTAAATTAAATTAAAAATAAATTTTTAAAAAGGACATCTTTGCCTATCTCTATGCAAATAAATTTAAAAACTTAGATAACCTAGAAAATTTTTTAGGAAAATACAACTTACGAAAATTGATTTCAGTAGACATAGAAAGGTTAACATACGTATTTCCATAGAAGGAATAAATGAAGTTATGAAAGAATTCCATCCTTGCAAAAACCTTCTTTAAAAAACAGGCCCACCAAACTTTTAGAAACCAAATAGTCCCAATGCTACATAAATTATTTCAGAAAGTAAAAAATTTTTTTAAACTTCAAAATTCTGTATTTATAAAGCACTAAAATTAATACTATAGACTAATATCACCTATAAATATTAATGCAAAATCCTAAGTAAAATATTAGTGAGCAGATTCCAATGCCACTTAAAGAAAATAATATGGCATGGATAAGTGGGATTTATACAAAGAATACAGGGATATGATACCAGAAAATCTGTTAACATGATTCACCATATTAGTATTAAATAGTTCTAAGGAGAAAAATTACATAACTTCCTCAATAGCTGCTAAAAACAACTTAGACAAAAAGTAACATTCACTCCTAATAGAAACTCTTCAGAAAATGGGAATGGATGGATACTTCCTTAACATGATAAGATACAAACTATTTTAAAACCTGCACCTTACTTACTGAGTAAAGACTAGAGGCATTATTACCATTAATGTCAGAAACAAAAAAAGGCTTCTCACTATTTTCACTGGTGTGTAACATTGTAATGGAATGTTAGTCAATGCTATTTGACAAAAGAAGACATTCAGAGGCATAAGAATTGGGGGCCAAAAAGTACAACTATCTTTACTTACAGAAGACTTTAATATACCTAGAAAGCCCTAGCAAATTAATGATAAAACTACCTCAAAAATTAAGGAATTCCTCAGGGTAAGAAAATATAAAATTAACATGCAAAAATCATCAACCTTTATATACCCAAATAATAAACAAGATATGATGGAAGAGAAACCCCATTTACAACAGCAACAAAAAAGATAAAATACTTAGGAACAAACTGAACAAGAAATGCTCAGTTCAAAATTCATATGAATAAAATTATAAAACACTCATGAGTAGAAAGACATTCTTTGTTCTTGATTAGTAAATTTCAGTATCATCAAGATATCAGTTCTCCCCTAAATTTAATTTATAAATTTAATGCAATCCCAATAAAAAATATATCTACAAACCTTTTTCTAGAGTTAAACAAGCTGATACTAAGGTTCATATGTAAAAATAAACATGCAAGAACACTTGGAAAACACTGAAAGAGAAAAGATATAAGAGAGTACAAGCTCTCCTAGACATTAGAAGATACCATAGAACAATATAATACTGATGAATGAATACACAGGCAGACCAATGGACTAAAATAAAAAGTTGAGGAACAGATCCAACTATATATGAAAATTTTTCCTTTATTAAAAAAATTTGATAAAGTATTCGATAAAACATTTGATAAAGGTAGTATCTCAAATTACTGAGATGAATATGAGAGTTTTAATAAATGGTATTACAACAACTAATAGCCATTGGAAAAACATAAAATTAAATTCATTCCTAGTACATACATTAGAACAAAATGAAAAAATACAAATACTAGAGGGAAAGCATAGTAATTTTTATAACCTGGCTATAGGGAAAGACTTACTAACCATGACTCAAAATCCAGATACAGTAAAAGAAAAATTGATATATTTGACTACATAAAAATAAAAAACATTTGCTTGACATAAAACACTACAAACAAAATCAAAAGATAAATGGAAAATTGGGAGAAAAATCTGTACAATGTATCACAGATAAAGAGCTAGTATCAATTATATAAAAAGAAATAATGAATAAATGAACAAAAATCCTATAGAAAAGTGAGCAGAAGTCATGAACTGCCAATTCACCAAAGAAAAGAAAGACTTAAAAAATGCTTCTAACCATATGAAAAAGATGTTCAACTTCAACTCATAATAGATAAAGTGAAATTACACTGGAATACCATTTTTCACCCCTAAAATTGGAACAAATTCAAAAGCCTGACAATATACTCTGTTCGTGGGGTTTGGGGAGAAAATCACTTTCATACAGCACCAATGAGAATGTAAAATGATACAACGCTAATAGAGAAGACTTTGACAATACCTAATAAAACTGCATACACATTTACCTTTAACCCAACAATCCCATTTCTAGGATTTTTACCCAGAAATTACACCTCCAACAATATGAGGTTATCCATTGCCATCTTATTTGCAACTAAAAAAATACTGAAATGTATCTAAGAGCCCTAACATAAGAGATTGAATAAATTAACTATGGTATAAACATACAGTGAAGTATGATGAAGCAGTAAAAAGTAATGAAGAAAATATCTGTAAACTGATAGAGAGTAATTTTTATATCAGTGAAAAATGTATATATAGTATACTACCTTTGTATAAAAAAGAAAAGAAAGTAGGAAGCATACAAGAATATGCTTGTTTTTGAAAAAAAAATTGATTACCTACATAGAGGTAGAGGAAGTGGGATGAAAGGGATAGAGGAAGCATTGATCAAACCTGGTACACATTTGTATGTAGAAGTACGCTATGTCCTCCATATTCAAAAAACAAAAGTAAATCAACAAGGATGGGGAAAACTCACAATCTAAAACTAAAAGCAAACAGAAATAATGAACCAAACTATTTCAAATAAATAATATAAACACTCTGCAGGAGAAATAAAGAACTCACTCAAGTTACTTTTAAGCACCAGCTAAAAAATAAAAGAATTGCAAACAAATCTTGAATGGTCTTAGTAGATTTGTTTTTGTGGTGATGAAATGGATGAATTCTGAAACTATTTTATGTACCTTGAAGGGATGAGCAAATAAGTAAATGTGTTACTGTTGCCAGAAACCAGAGTTCTCACTGCAGGAGAAGGGACATGCAAATATGTAACGAAGAAAGGCAAGTAAAGAGCTTTGTGAATTTCGATTAACATCAGAAAAATCAGCATGATACCTATGATTTTTAATACACACACACACACACACACACACAAGTTCTGACTACTAAAGGGGCCTCTAACAAATGAGCACATTTAATACCTTATCATCGTTTCTAAATACCATTCTCTACTAACAGAACAAGAGCTCCTTGTAGAAATGTTGATTCCAGGTCTGGGGCAGAAAAAGTTCAAGATCAGCCTTAAATATCTTTTTATGCCAGAAAATAAGAACGTATTCAAAACAATGATGGAATCGCATCAAAAAGACACAAGATTGAGTTCGGAGGTCCTCCCACTGACCAAATCTGGGGAAAATTTAAGTATAAAAATAAATATAGTAAGAATTATAACCCATGAATGAAATAGGAATTTATGAGTCCATTCTGATACTAAATGATGATGATAGATAACTTTTCCAATATATCTTATTTCAATATTAATTTTCTGATTATTAATAACAATGGATTTTTAGATCTTTCTATTTCTCCTTTGGATTATCTGCCCCTGTTCTCTCTTCTTATTTTGATTGAAGTTTTAATATTTTTGTAAGATAATAAGCTTGCTCTGTCTCTCTCTCGCACACACACAGACATTTTATATATATATATATGTGTGTGTGTGTATGTGTAGGAAACCTTTATCACATTTATTGTAACTATTTTTCCTAATTTGTCATTTTCCTTTTAACAAATGAAAATTTTTATTTTTGAAAACTCTTTCTGATAGTAGTAGATGCACATTAAGAAAAATAACTATTTATTGTACATTATATTCCTTCAAACATATTCCTTAACTTTTCCTCATAAAAATAAAGTAAGACATCGCCCCCAAAATCCCTAGAAGGCACCACTAATGTCAAAATGGAAAAGCAAAGAAAGAGACAAACTGTGAAGGTTAACAAGAGAGGAGTCAGATTCCCCCCGCTGTGCCCTAAACCATTCAATTGCAATAGTGAAGGGCACCAGAAGAGGAAAATGGGATCCTCTTCCACAGAGAAATTAATTACTTTCTTAGATTTGAAACCATTCCAGTGAAAAATTTCCTGTTGCCCAGAAGCACCTTTCCAATTAATGATCTTTAGTTTCTCAGGTAAGTTCAAGCTATTCAAATCCCCTCTCAAGCTCTTTATGAAGGAAGAGGCATTTAAGGCATGAACTGCAGGCTGATAGAATAGGAGAGTTTACATGGAGGAAATGAACTTGACAGTTGGAATCCATGGCCCCCACTCTTCTGTATAGAGCCATAAGATGGGGGCGCTGCTAGGATCTTTGCCCCCTGGCTTGGTGGAAAGGAGTGTGTGCTGACTCAAGGCTCCAATGCATTCTTGAAAAATCACTGCACGGTTAACTTCTAAATTACTGAGAACAATTGTAGAGATCAATAGAAAACACCAAGCTGTAAAGACATTTCCTACAGCATAATTTGAAGAAGTAGAATAAATGAAGCTGTGAGCCACAGAAAATCAGGTCTTAGCACTAATTAGAAAATTTTCTAAGCTTTCTCCCTCAAGAAAATAAATTCATCGGTTAAAGGGACAATTTGAAACATGGTTGGTTTACAGATTTTCATTTGGACTGAAAAAAATTGCAGCCAGATATTTCAACCAACATTCTAAATAAAATTGTGAAACTGATTAATTACTTACTGTTAATAAAATTGTGATAAAAAATTGATTATTCACTAGTAGTCAAAAGCCATTTTCCATATGTAAGAATGAAGACAGCCTATAAAATAGAAAAAGTAAGACACCCACTAGAGTATCTCGTTTAATCAGAAAAGGGAGAAAGAAGCTTAATATTATGTCCCCAGAAACATAACTTTCTCCCTTAAGCCCTGATTTTATAACATTTACTTTCAACAACTTAATAAATGCTTACTTCATGTTTATTAATACTGACTGGCAAAGCAATTTCTTCTCTTACAGCTTGATCCCATCTGACCCAGAGTGGAGATGCCCTGAAGAGCTATTATATGTATGTATATCTATATGTGTGTGTGGTTTTTCTCAAGTAAATACTTTAGGGGCCATTTTTGCTCTTCCTATCAATGAAAAATCCTGCTGAACCTCCATTCAAATCCATCCATCTCATTTGATTTTTGTATGTTTGGTTCAACTGTTCACACTGATGTGATGTCTGAGACTTATATTGCCCTGAGAATGCATCTGCCAAAAACTATTATTTTAAATAGAAATAAGGAAATAAACTCTCTTCGAGAAGATCGACTGGGCCAAGCTTTCTCCTCATTAAAAGGGATACAACCTTATAAAAATAGATTGCCAGGGTGTTAGCTGACTCACCACCTACCTTTCTTCAAAGGATGACCTCCTGCCCTGACTGATTGGTTTGGCCAGTCACTACCAATAGTTCTATCTTCCTTTTCCCCACAGGCACACTTAAAATGTGGTCTAATTTGGACTTCTTTTCTATCATCTCATTCTTCCTATATGCCCAGGTCACGTTCTATACATAATTTGCTGCACATAATCTTACATACTCACTTCTGCTGTATTTGCAAAGCTAAAATTCAGATCCATTGTTCAATTGTCCTTTTTTTCTATTTCTGAATTCACTGTATCCTCTCATTTGTATAAAACAAATTAGGTGTTATCTGTGTTATATTTTGCTAAATTTTTAATACTTCTTGCAAGAAAATAAGTAAATATAAAAACAGAGGACACATGAATAAATAGGAATTATAACCATGTTAGGACCAACACAATATCAACAAGAGTATACTGTTGTATTCCAGAGTAACATGAAAAATTTCCTGCTAAATACTGGGCAGACTGGATTCTAATATATCCTTTTTATTAAATAATTAAATATATTTTCTGTAGAAAAATTAAGAAAATACAGATAAACCTAAATGAAATGAAAACTTCCCTAATTCCACTGCCCAAGATGACATTGTTAACATTAGGTATATGTCTTTTCTGATTTTTCACATTCTTATATATGTTGTTTTTTTCTTAACATATTGGGACTCATACTGCATAATCTATTCTGTAATGTGCGTTTCATGTTAATAAATATACATCTAAAACATTACTCTTTATGGCTAGATTTTATGAATTTTATGAATGTTCTAATTTGGTTATCCAAACCTTCAACGATTTTTAGATACTATATCTGAATCCGTGTTTTGCATGAAATTTTGACTTAATGATTGTTTTATAATAGTTAATGTATACTGACCAGGCTCCATTTAAAGGCTGCTATTACATGAAAACATCAGCAATGGTGTTTAGTGCTTAGAAAAACCATGCATCATCATGTGAAATTCAGCTAAACACATTTTTTATTGAGCTACAGCATTTAGTTCCCAGGCTCATCTACTATCAATTAGGGTGATGAGCAGACACTCAAAAGCTAGCTTTTCAATTATGTTTTCTACCTTCGACTGAATGTTCCTGTCATTGCATATCGTGTAGTAATTTTGAAAAGGCTTCATCTTAGCAACCAAGTGATAACTCTAAAATCAAGAATCTGAACCAATTAATTCCTAACATTAATTACTTCTTTTAAAACAAAAGGCACTTTAAAGTAAGTGACTGCAAATATACTTTTATCCCACTAACAGTCCTTATCTCTTTTTCCCCCAGCTCACAATTCTGTTGACAACTCATGCTCAGACTCAAATCATCATTCAAATCATAATTAAAGCATAATTCTGAGCTCTCTTTGTACATGCTAATTCCAAAATCACCAGATGTAAAAGCCACACAGAAATTCCTATAGAGTATTATTAGCTTGCAAGGAGCAAAATTAAGATGCATAAAAGTATCTTCTATAGCAAGTAAATATTTTGGTTTTAATTACATTATTACCTTGTTTTATGCCACTAATTACTACAATTTATTGTATAATTGACTCTTAGAGGAAAATATTACCAGAGCAGTTCTGCAGTCTTAAACCGAAGATAGTATATACTAATGATTTTGCCTAGCCACTCAGTTCCCTTTAAAAAATATAATGTGAAGTATGTTTTGTAGTGGGTTTGACAAATTTCTTTCCTGTTTTCCCGCTAATATATAAAGTTATCGTACACTACAGTTATTTGCTGATTTATTTCTCTATAAAACACAGGGCAATAAAAACAACGTATTCTCAAGCCAGGAACAATATATTTTATCTGTCTTTATTCCCTAGCACCCAGCTCAGAACTTGAAACTTAGTAGGTGCTCAATAAATTGTATTAAATAAGTTAATGAATTAATCATTTAAAGTATTCCTTTAACTTGACACCATTAAAGTATTATTGTTCAATGCTTGCTCGTATCTATTTCAGCCTTCACAGATTAAAAACCTGCAGCCTTTAGAGGAAAAGACTGAACATTAGCAATAATAACAGTTTGCCGTAGACTGAAAACAAATGAACTCATTTTGAGACTCGGCAGTCATTCATAAGCCACTTGAGCTGCTTGCCCTCTTGCAGTTTATGACCTCAGTCAAGTCTTTCCAGTGAAATAAAGCCTTGTGTTCACTCCAGGCCATCTATTGTTCTCTCTGTAATTTGTACCAAAATTTAAAGGTTATAAATATTTGCTGTGAAGTCTAGTTGCTGAGTTGCATTCATTCACATTTAGGCGCCGTTTTTTATTAACTACAAAACTAGGGACTGGCATTTACTTACTTCATAATAACTTAATCATACCTACCTTTGAACTCAAGATGTTCTTCAAATGCCATGATTTATTATGTCCTCCCTGGTCACATAACAGTCAACCTCATCAAATTCAACTAGGCCAACTTCATTCTCCTAGGAGTAGTAGCTAGCAATAAAAAGTGAAGAGTTATTTCTTACATGAAACTACATATACTTGAAGTCTTTTTCAGATTAAAAAATTTCTAATAAATTGTATTGCAAATGACAATGAAATGAGTGAAAATAAGCAGAGTTAAATACTTAAATTTTCTCTGCCTACCACTTCTAAACCTATTTCCATCTTATTACGGTACTTTTTGTTTAATTTCTCTTGAACTAATGTGCCCTCTAATGGTTAAAGTAAAAATATAATCGGAACCATAAAATAAGTGCCAACATATTAATTGCAAGGAATATTTCTACTTAAAAGATACCTCTTTGATTCAAACCTATGCCTTCAAGACTAAAATGGATGTATTTTAATGAATAACAAGAAGAATAAGCATTTTATTTGTTTGCTGCAAATGAGGTGCAGCAAACAGACCTACCTCAAATAGAGTCAAATGTTAGTTCCTATAAAAAAAGCATCGGATATTTGCAATGATATCTATAATTACGTCTTGCATGTGCTGATGATGAAATATAGTTTGGGGCTATGCCTATTCTAATACTATAATTAAGGATTTAATTTAAGAAATATAACTCCAAAAACAGATTATTTTGGTTCTTTCTTCATTTTTATTTCTCTAACTTGAAAAGAATATTTGTCCCCACTACCTCCAAAAAATATAAACATATATACACAGAAAAAGTTAAATAGCTATGCTTTTATGTTCAAAATTCACCCTCAGTGCTTGTGCTCTCTTATTTTTGGTTCTGCTATAATATCAGAAAATAATGAAGATTAAGTAATTACCCAGTTAATGTGAGCAATGGCAATTGTCTATCCAGATAAGGCAGGGATCCAGGGGGAAATTACTTGAATGATTTAGCTTGGCTTATTAAGTTAAGAAAAGTTATCATAGTTTTATAACAATTTATTTCTAACAAGAATTTGGTCAAGACAGAAAAACATATATAAGAGAAAATATTTTTAATTCTGTAGAAAAGAATAGAACTGAAATCAAAGACATAAACAAAGGATATCATGCTAAAAGGCTTTCTACCTTACTTAACCATTATTGCTAGTAGTTTAGGTAATTTGCTTCTCATCAAAACGTGATAGTATGTCCATAACATGGAAATTTCAAGTCCTTTCCAATTGTTGATGCTTTAAAAAAGAAAAAGCAAAAGCAACCTTTTCCCTACCTCAGAAAGTGAAGACATTATTTTTCTTACTATGTACATGGGGTAACTGTCATTGAGGTGATCAGACCTACCAAAGACTGCATAAAGTCAGTGATGGAAGTACCATTAGAATTTAGAGTTATTATGTGGCTTGCTGATCGTAGCTGATGTTTTGTGTGCATCACAGGAATTAATTTGTTAGAGAAAAAAATTACATTTCCCTGAATTAAATTTCTGCCTTTGTCTTCCAGCACTAGTTTTACAGATGTACAATCTGTATTATATATATGATATGAATATTTTTAAATGAACACAAAAATATTGAAAGGGCTGAAGGCTAAGGAACAGGAAACCTGGATTCCAGTTCTGTTTGTGCTCCCAAGCGACCGTGAGCAAGGCATGAAAGATTCTGATCCTTAGTTATTCACCCTACAAAGGGGAAAGTTGAATTAGATAACCAGGCTCCCTTCTTATTTAAAACTGGCAGGTTTTTTAAATAATACACATGGAAAAAATATATAGGCACTTTGTATATATAATCTAAAATTACAAGATGTTATTTAGCTTTCTTAAGATAATATAATTTTTTTCTTTTAGATTTTTGTCCTTGTACTTTATCATTTTGCAAAAAAATACATGATAATATTCAAACAGATTAAGGTAGGATAAAATATCTGGTGAAAACACTTTTAAGCTATAATCACTGAGAATTAATGCAAGTAATTCCTACTACCATTTGCCCTTTTCACCTTGCTTTTGATTAAGTTGTTTATTAAGTTGTTCATCTTTTGTTTTGTTTTACTTTCTGGCATTTGTTCCTTACCTTTATACTTTGGAGACAGGAATTATTTTCTCCATATCAGCTTCCCATGGTAGCACTATTCAATAAAGGGGTCCTCAGTTAAGATTGACCAACATAAGATTGAGTTTGCCAGTTTAATGAATAGAATACAACTGGGACCCAGGTGAGTGAATTATCAATAAAAGAGGTGAATGAGTGTGTTCTCATATTCTTTAATGAAAACTTAAACATAATATGTCAAAGAGTTTAAAAATATATGTGGTAAATGTATGTCTATACCAAAATCTATATCATAATAAATGATTGGGACTAGAGATGTCTTGGTAATAAGGATGAAAATAACTACCAAAAAAATCAACACAATTCACATTATGTAGAATTAGAACTGGCATGCAAGAACAACAACAACAAAAAAAAAAGAACTGGCAGTATATTGCTCCTAGTTCTTGAATCTCATCATTTCCCACTATGAAGAGAGCTGGAAATCAAAATATAACCAGTACAGTGTTTCTTCGTGATTTCTCAGCACAGCATTAGCCTAGTGGAACCTCTGCTGACATCTCCAGCAGTTCAGTGGTAGCCAGGATTGGAGGCTGTAACAAGGAGTCTTAGGGCATGGACTAGAAAACCTGTCCTTTTCCCTGTGCTCACCAGCTCCCTTTCATACTTTTATTCCCTGGAAGCAAGAGGAACTCTCTCCCTTCTACCAACAAAAACTGAAGCCAAGGTTGTGTAAGGTTGTGTATATAGTTCTTGTGTAATGGATGGTCAAGAACCTCTATTCCCTACCTTTACACATCACTTCCATCGGATGCTGCTTCTACCTCTGCCTGCTCACCCAGGCTAACAACATTGTTATTACTTCTGCTTCCTGAACACCATGTGTGTGACCCACATGTCAGAAAGCACGCTGAGGGTCATCCGTAACCGTAGCCTGATTCTTTAATTTGTGATCTCTCATATATATGTTTTATCTCGTTCTCTAATCGTCTACTTCACAACCTCCTACACTGGGCCTCCAATTCTTTAAGGCCCTAGAATTGCAAATCTTTGAGATGTGCTCAGCCCTTCAAATGTTACCGCCATTGGAGACCTTCCTCTGCACACATCCGTATTAGAGGCATGAGAGGCAGAATAAGGTGGCTGTCAAGACATGGGCTCTGAAACAAAAATACCTGGAGTTGGATCCTAGATCCTTTACTTGCTAGCTTTGCGATGATAGACAAGTAACTTAACTCTCTAGGTGTCAGTTTCCTCATCTATAAAATGGGGACAAGTGTAACAACTGCACAGGGTTATCATGAGGATTAATGATGTTTCTACAAATAAAATGCTCAGAATAATGTCTGGCACATAAAAAGCGATTAAAAATGTTAGCTATTATTAGAATTGCCAATTTAACTTTTCCCTCAGTCATAATGGCAGAACACTAAAAAAGCAATTAAATTAATTTTAATGAGTCAACCGTCTGGCAATTTTAATTTCCATTTTTTATAATCAAGGTGCTCATAAATCCTAGTTTCCCAGTTTACACCTGTTGTTCTGAGGCAATTATTAATAGCAACCCCTTTTATTCTCAAAAGTATCCAGGTCCGGACAATCAAGTATGGAGTCACCCTAATTATAATATAGAGTACTCAGGTTTCTCCTGTGCAATTAGGAGAATGAATTAGATGGCCTCTGAGATCATGTAAAACATGAGGAGTTTTGTGACAACATATAGGTTATACATGGAAATAAATATTTGGGTGTTTTCTAAATAAAGTCTGAAGTCTAATAAAGTGCTATTAGCTTAAGTTAAGATGACATAATTTGATGGCTTTTAAATTTTTTAAATAAATAAAGCATGAACTTAGAAGTATGTAAAGAGCTGCTTTTATTTCACATATTCAAAATGCATGAGACTATCTCTGGAACTGCTGCCTCACTCTCCTTCAGTTTTTCCACTCCTCTTCCCTACTTGCTTCCACTCTCCCTCTTTTCTCCCCTAGATTGGAAGTGGAGTAGGGAGTGGGCAGGAAGAGAGAGAGCCTCTTCCCTCTCCCCAAACTCGACCTATGCGCTGTTACATCAGGGTTCCCAAAAAAGCTGGCCAGTCTCTGATGCAACCTTGGGTGAACAATCACTCCTAAACAAATATCAACTGAACTTCTTAAATATAGCAAAAAAAAAAAAAAAATAGATTTGTATGAGTCCTCCCCCACTGCAGGAAATCTGCAGAATGACAATATCAAATCTGAGAAGTAATAACATCTTCATTTAGTTCATTACTAAACATTTTAAAGTACTTAAAGCCAGAAATAGCTTCTGGAGGATGATACAATTTTTTAAAGATTGAATTAAATACCCCACATGAGAATTGTTTTTATTTCTTACCTTTTTTCTGTCATACAGAGAAGCTTTTCCAATTTGAATATTGTACTGTTTACATCCATCTTTAAATTAATCACATTGCTTTATTATAAGTCATTGATTGGTGAAACTTATGAAATTCAATATTACTTACTTTAAAAGTTAATTGATTATATAAGCATAGTTCACAATTATGAAAAATAGAGATTTTTATATACCTCAGTAGACATGCAAAATTTAATCTTAAATATGAATCACACTATAATTGCTTGATTGTTGCAATGAGCTGAAGGGGGAAAAAAAACAAAAAGCAAGGATCCTGCAGAGAACAAGAAATTGTGAAAGCAATCATACAGGGAAATAATTGTTACATTTATGATTCTTTCAATTATGGATTATGGAGGCGATTGCACGGCATCCTCTTCAGTTTCAAGACAGCATGGTGTTTTATATAATAAGTCTCTGAATAAAGAAACTATTATCAATAGTGTTTGCAACTTAATTGGCTACCTTTGAAGCCAAGGAGGCCTTTTTGCTTTCGAGCTTTGAGTCCTAGCTATATTTTAAAACATTGGCGTTCTGTCCAGCTGTTTAACCTCCATTTATGTTCATAGATTCTCTGGACTACGGTGCACATACATTTTCTTAGAGCCGAATAACATTTTCACAAGGGAGGAATAAACCTTACAATATAAGCCCAGAATCTGTTAAGCATTCATAAGTTTATATATTTATCCAACAACATGCCTACGTTGCACCTCTAGCCTATTATAATTACATTTAATGTAAAAAGAACATCACCTCAAAGCACATGTAGAATTTATTAAGTCCTTAAACAAAGCTAGCCTCTAATGTGTGGCCCATTTACCAGAAATAGTATTAACAAAGATTCATTCCCTGTTTAAAGAAGCTTTGCTTTAAACAGGCTTTGGTCTCTTGAAGCCTGATGTTCTCAAAGGCATCTGCCCCAACAGAAATGTCAGCCAGTGAGGATAGCAGCTTGAGAAAATGACAGTTTCACTGCCCTGGCTTGGTGTAACCAGAAAGGAGAAGCCTTACTGTTATACTGTAATGGGTAGGGGGGGGGAGAACAGAACGTGAAAATATACATCTCTTGATTAAAAGGTGAGATCAAGAATTCTAATGAATCAAATATCTTGAAAGGCAAAAATTGGGGGAGGGAAACATCTCAAGCTACTTTCAATGATCCCTTCTGTTTAGTTTTCCTATACTGAGGTCTTCTCTATAATGTGACAACATCCTCTTTAATTCATACCATAGAAAAAAACGTGTTTATTTGATGTCTGTTATCATCCGATCAGTAATACCAACATAGAAAGTGTGAAAAAAAGTGGATTATTAGAGACAACAATAGTTAAAGAGCAATACACTGATTCAGAGTGAAGTTTCCCACAGTGATTTTATCTCAAGTAACACAGTGTTTTGATTGGTTTTACTAAGACTATTTCTGTTTTTCCTGGAAGATCGGTGCTTATCTAAAACTATTTGGAAGAAAGTAAATGCAGTTCTGGGCAATAAGGTCCCAGTCATGGTTCTCACTCAATCAGTTCCTGCAGAGGAGTCCTTCTGTCCCTCAGACAGTTCCTTCTGCTGCTGTCCCTCTGCCCCGCTGGCCCTGAACAAAGATATGTTATAATTTCAGAGATGTTGAAAAGCTCCCAAAATACCTCCCCATGAAATCCAATACTGACAAATTCCCAAATCCAACACTGACAAATTCCCACTTTTGTGGCTTTTTCTGTACCTCAAAGGATTGATTTCAGATAGTCCTTATTAAAATACAAATATGTTACTGGAAGACCTAACACTTTGCCATCCTCTATGATAGCAACACCAACTTTGCAATTTCATAAGCTTTTTATTAGAAAAGGCATTGAGAAAATAAGGCTCATTTTAATTCATTCAAACATATATCATCAACCAACCAAAGCTAGGCCAATTGCTGAGAATCTCAAGATAAATTTTTCTTAACTGTCTCTATCAAAGGGTTTTCTGTCTGTTGGGGAAGATGGATATACTATATACAAATAATTTTATTGCATGTAACACATGAGTCTTAAAAAGGAATCATTTGATAACAAGCAACAGAAATTTACCTGGGTTAGTTAAATAAAGAAGATATTAGCATAAAGAGTTAAGAGTCTCTCACAAGCAACTGCAGTCTCAAGAGTGACTCAAACAGGAATCGATAAGCCAACAGGAACCAGGATGGCGCCCCACTCCTTTTCTCTCTTTTAGGCCCCTTAGGATTTCTCATATATACTTTTCCCTGCAATCTGCTCCATATTCCTACCTTCTCCTATATATCAGCTCTCTTGGCTTGCACATATGACCACATCAGCACTTGAGACTATGAGACCTTATTCATCCAACACCCATAGCCAAATAATTCACTCTCTCTGCGTCTCAGTATCAGTTCCTTGGAAAGAGAATCTGCCTCAATCCACCCCTAATCAAAGGATACATTCTCTTAAAAGAAAGTATGGTAGTAAGTATGGTAGGAAATAATTATTCTCTCTAGTACAGTAAGATAATTTCAAGGTAAGCCTTCATAGGCAGTCCAAGCAGACAAAATGTCACACTCAAAGGTATAGATGGAGCAAAGCAGCCCATAAATAGATAGCCTATAAAAGCCCATGTATAAAGATTCATGGCCAGGGGGCAATTGATAAAGCTGGGAAGATAGCCAAGGACCAGATAACAAAGAACTTTTTATGCTCTGCTTAGGAGTATGATTTTTACCCTGTAACTGATGGAGGCAGGGTGTCAAAATTTTTAAGCAGAGGTGAGACAAAAGCAGATCTGTGTTTTAGAAAGAAAAGTCTAACAGCAGGGTGAAGGATGCCCCACAAGCAGACCAGACTTTATATACAATTCAAGAAGCTATTCCAGCAATTCAGACAAAAGATGGTACAAACTCAAAATAAGACCATGGCAAAGAAGATACAGAAGAAGGAAAGGATTCAAGAATATTAAGAAACTGGAATCTAAAATGAAATGGGGTCAGTTAGGAAAAGCAAAGAATCATAAGCTTTGATATGGGGAAGTTTAAACCAAACCAAGGCAGGTATAAGGGGTGCACTAGAAATGGGGGGAAAAAAGATGCTGAAAGAAATGATCTGCATAGAAGACACATTTTGCCTTCTTTCTAGTCTTGTCATGGGCTACTCTATTCTACCGTCTCTGACCCAAATAAATTATGGCAGACCCCAACTTTTCAGGACGTAAGCACAAAGGGCAGCAAAAGAATTGGCAATTAAACCTTAATCAAAGGCATATTCCAGTCATCCTGTCATATTATTAAAGTGTCTGTCGATTCAGCCTATCACACAAAAGGACAAGAATTCCTTCCTAGTGAAGCCTTAACTTGTGAATGCCGGGCCTTGTTTCATTATGTATCTAATTAGAAATTTTTATGGTGTTGTTTTCCTTTCAATTCCAAGAATAAAAAGTAAAAAATAAGGAATGCGAACTTCTCAGATGATCCTATGACTTTGAAGCCACATATCTGAATATATGATCTCTTGCTTTTGCATTTAGAAACCCTGGGGAGCGACATTATCTGACTGATTATGAATGCATTTATTTTCATAAGAATATGCAATCTTAACCAGCTCAGCACAGGACACTGAAGTGACTAAGTATCAAATTAAAGATTATTCTTTTTTGTGTGGAATTCACTCCAGCAAGAAATTGAACAAAGGGATTTGAAATCCAAAAACAGTGGGACCACCTCATGAGACATTATTAATTATTAGTGGGCCCCAGACTTCCAGTTTCTTATCTCCCTATACACCCAACGCTCCCATTGCTTTAAATTATTATCATTATTTGCTAAATGCCTTCAGTATGCTTGGTACCCTGGCAAGCACAGAAAAAAGGTGCCATACCTGCCCAGGGGCTTTCTACCTAAATTACACAGATATAATTTAAGTTTGAAAATGGGTTGTAGTTGTCAGTTACAGTCTTTTCAATGGGCTTAGAAGCAATAGAACAGAACTAAAAGTATATAGGTTCATATACTTCCTTTTTTGCCCTTAGATCTTCTTTCTAGTCCACAGCCTGGCTCACTAGCCCAGACAACAGTGTCACAGAAATATGCCACAGGTCAGTAGTGAAAGGCCATTATTGATAGCTCAAAAAAAAATTATTATTAGCACTTACAAACAGTCCTGAGTGTGTGTTCCACTTCTCATCTGCTCCCTGCTCTCCCATGGGGAAGCCCATGTCCAGAAGCAATAGCAAGCAAAGAGACTTGAGTGGACAGTGAAGGCCCAGAATTGCCTTCCTCTTCCCTGACCCTACCTTACCCAGCTCAAGCCTCAACGTCACCGGCAGCACCCACATCCCTCTCCAAATCCTCACCATCCTCAGAGACCTTGTTCATCCCAGAGCTCTCCTCCAACTCCTGTGACAACTGACTAGAGAAGTGGGGTCTGAAACCTCAGTGCCTCTGATTTCCATCCTTCACATACCCTCAGAAACACACTTTATCTATATATACTGCATTGCGTTTCTATAAATGTCTACGCATTTATAAAAGAAAGGGCAAATTGGGGTGCCCTTTCACCTATATTTCTTCCCTCCATTCCTATTATTGCCAATAAAAACAGCAATCCTTTTTAAAAATCAAAAATGTTGTATTTGCCTCAAGGTCAGATGGATGATAGGACAAAAGCAGTGAACCAGGGCTCTACTCCACAAGATGGAGAAAACTCCAGACAAAAACCACGGGAGACAGATATGGAAAAGGAGAGCAGCCGACCATCCCTTGAGGTGGTGAAGAAAAGGCAGTAGGAGCATTGGCGCAAGAGATGGGGTGTAAGGAAATGGCCCAGGGCTCCAGAGAATGACTCTGGGTGTACTCTACTAGAAAGTTCTTCGCACCTCATAACCCCACTGCCATTGCAGCCATCCCCAAACCAACCACACCCCAGACCCCGCCCCAGCATCTGCCAATGGTTTGTCTGCCAGTGGTGTCTCCATCACCAGTGGTTTGTCTTAGGGCATGCCTTGCTTCCCCTGCCCAGCAGAAAGAAGAAGAGGAGTCCTTCCCATTTAGTCACCCAGAAGTTCAGTGACTGAAAGTCATTTCCCGGCTCATCATTACACATAGTGGCATGGCTTCTACTACTTTCAGGGCTAAACCAAGAACTCCCACACACATGCCTTACTATGGGAGGATGTTTGAATTATCTAAATTTGAACATATATGTTCCCTGAAGGCAAAGCTCTTGTCTGACCATGAATACAGTGCATATGAACACATTTCCAAAGGATAAGTACTTACATATCCACTGCATTATTGCCTACCAGCTTTACCCTCTACCTTAATTCACACAGAGCTAGCTCCTCAGTTGTTTCAACCCAGCAAAATGCCACCAACTACCCCTACTTCTACAACTAACCATGTCCAATTTTGCCACTCCTCTGGCCATCTCTTTTGTTTTCTATCTGTGTTCATTCCAGCCTGCATTCCCTCCGCCATGCGTGCTTTACACACACATTCACTATTGATTTAAAGATTATTTACTGAATGCCTACCATGTACAAGACACTGTGTTGAGTACAAGGTATTGTTAAGTTTGGAGTCCCTGGAGTTTTAACATTCCATTCATGTCTGCTCTAACCCAACAATTTCTAAAATGTCATCCAGGTCTTAGTCCACTGATAAAATATGAACCTAAGTTCTTATTCTTTATACTCCTGGCATTTTCTGGAGAGTATTGAGTAGTTATTTTCTTACTGATCCTTTATAGTCTTATTGTTTGGGCCACCAAAACCCTAGCCCATTTTCTCTGAATGAACCTCTGTTGTTCAATCATTAAAATAAATGAAATAGCTTTTAATAGATAGCTCAATGAAACTCTGTTTTGCACAGACTGTACAAAAGTAACTTCAAAAGTAGTTATGTCCCTATGGGGTTCAGGACATGCTAACCCCAAATATGAAACCTTGGCATACTTTAAGCTGAAGGAGTATTTTAAGCTAAAAGAACTTGAGAGAATGGCAGAGGTAGGGAGGTCTCCCTAAACTATTCCCACTCTTTTCCCCTGAACAGGTCATAAACCTAGGAAGGATTTTCTGACCTTCCCTTGAAGCAGGTCATAAGACTCTCATGTGAGAGATGTCCTTCCTATACCCAGAGGAAAGGAACACCCTTATCTCTGTAGACAAAGGGACACAGAGAGGAATCTGAATCAACAGGCCTTGCTGATTTCCCTCAGTTTGTCACATTTAGCACTTATTCCATTTGTCTTATCATATTTGTCCACAACTATCCACTCTTCATCAAACCTACTATTAAAAAAATTCAGATTTAACTGTTTCTTCAGGTCTTCATTTCATTATGAAGGCTCTCATATCTTGTAAAACTTATATTAAATAAATTTAAATTTTTGTCTCTTATTAATCTGTCTTTTGTTATAAGGGCTTCAGCCATGAACCTAGGATGGGTAGAAGAAAAGAAAAGATATTTTTCCCTAAAAATATGTATATCTACTATGTATCAATTTTAAAAAGATTTTTTTCTTTACCCTTACAGCCCAGAGATGACTCTCGGGACATAAAGGGAGAAAAAGGAGGCAAAAACTGCAATAAAAGTAAAACAAAATTGGAATTAAAATAGCAAAAATCCTGTGTGTAAGAGGTACTGCTATACCATGATTACTTCAAAATATAGATTTTCAGGGGGAAAATATGGAGAAAGATGAATTTTCGCTTAACAAAAATGTTTATAATATCACTTTGCAATATATGAATAAAGCATGGTTCAATTAGTAAAAACAGAATATACATACCTCTTTTCTGGCATGCATAAATATAGCAAATATGTAGTATGTATACAATAATCACTCACTATACCTTGTTAAATAATGGATGATCATTTCTCGATTTTTAGTTCCCATTCTGTCTTCTAAACCTTTCCAAATATCTATGAAAATAAGAATAATCAGTTGGGAAGCATATTTTAAGAACAGGTCAAATGATTTAAGGTTGGATCAGTCCTCTGCTTTCTCGTCACTGCCCAGACAAAGGCTAGTATATGATTGTCAGATCTGGAATCCATAAATGTCATAAGCACAAAGCTAGATAATCCATATCAGTGGGGGAGGGGGCAGAGTCCAGAGGTGCAGGGGTGAAAGAGAAAAGAGAGAGAAACACAGAGATTCCACTTAAAGAACACATTTTATTATTATAGTTTCTGAATGTTAGAGGAATGTTTTAGTCTTATAATAATATATTTTTTCCTAGTTTCTGTACTGCCTAAATTCTTTCTATCCAAATTACTACATCGATTTACAGGAAACTTCCTTTTTTCTTCTATACATTCTATAGCTCTTTTCATCTTCTATTTTTCCAGGCTTTTTCATCCCTGCATCTCCCCCCACCTTTTTTCTTTCATTAGTCTGTGTAATCTGTTTTCCTCTCAACTGATTTTTTTCCTAAGTTTTTTTTAATCTTAAATCTGGTTTGTACACAATTAAGTATGTAGACAACAATGGTAGGTAGCTAAAACAGGATGCTAAAAATAAGTATAAGAGCAATAGCAACTTCATTTTATTTTTAAATTGTTTTTAATCAGCTTTCCTGCCACCCACGCCCGGAAGGATTTTCTACTTTGCTTTCTTTTTACTGTTATAAGCATCTTTACTCAATTAAAGGTACAAGTGTGAATCCACATTTCCAACAATAGCGCAAACTCTAAGCCCAGAGAATTTAGGGTCTGTAAAAACTTGTGGGTGCCTTGACTTTTTGATGGGAACAGATTTGGGTCTGGATGAAGTCACCGATGTGCCTCTGAAGAAACAAATGTCAGCGCGACCTATTAAAGTCAACCCTGAGCTAGGTAGCAACAATGAGCTGGGGATTAGCATTGACAGCTCCCTTAATGTGATTCTTTTGGACAGGGATTAATTTAATGTGTTGCTGTCAAATGAAACAAAAAACGAGATGGATTTACTAATGACTCTATTCTATACCACACACTTTTCCACTCCTGATCTATGTCAGAATGAATCTGACAGCAAGAGAAAATAATTTTTTAAATGGAAAGGAAGAAGACATTGCCTTCTTGACAAACTTTCAAGAAGGGTTTTTTTACTGGGCTCCCCAGAGGGAGGATGAGAGTAGGGTGCGGGGCCACGTGGGGAGAGGCATTGGGAGTCGCCGCTCTGACAAGCACGCAGAGCACCAGCAGAGACCTGGGGTCCAGTCCCAGCTTTGGCACAAACTTGCAAGACAACCTTAACTTCTCCAGGCCTCAGTTACCTCCGATGTGAATATTAAAGGCTGTATTACGAGGCTTTTCAATTTCCTCTTAACTTTAAATTGCTAATCTCTAGAAGAGGAAGCCCCCCCAAACCCACCAGGAGCACTAGCCTTGTTCCAAAGACGACTGTGCGTCTGTGACAGAGAGGGGGCGAGTCAAATAGCGAAGGTTGATCTTTAGCAAAACGGTTTGCCAAGGCAAATGCTAAAGCCTCCTTAAAATAATTTGGATTCTTCTTTGTTCTCCCTAACAAAGAAACTTTAATTCGCAGTTCTCTACGGAGAAAGACAATGCAGACAAGCCATTTTCAGGTGAAAGGTGTCTCGTCAATTAACAATCATTGAATAATCACTGAGGATTGGCAGGAGCTATTCATCGAATAGGGCGCTCATAACATGAGGCTGCATCGATTCACAATATAGACTGGGCATTATTCTCTCTTCCCTGCGGTCGTTTTGTTTTTACTGACTACGACGGACACACGTCCCTAGTCGTATGCATTTGTGTATATTCATGTAAGTTACTGTGAGGTTTGCAAATAGCCCGGGCTTCCTAGTGTCGTGAAAGTCTAGTCTCATCTACACGGATGCTCCCTGGCAGCGCCCGAGCCCAGGCCTGAGCGCTGCGACCCGCGGTTAACTCGGCACCGACTCGGTGCCGCCCCCGCCCGCAGGCCTCGGGGCACGTTGGTGGGCCGGGGCGGGGATGGGAGGTGTGGGCCTCGGGAGGGGGCGCCCAACGATGGTGTGGCTGGGGGACCCGAGTGTGGCGCGGAAGAGCCTGGGCGAGACTGGGAGCGAAGGGATGGGGTGCTTCTCCCCGCATCGGAGCCGGGACGACTCTCGGCCCTCGCTCCCCTGCCCGTACTCCGGCCGAGGAGGGGACGCCCAGAGAGTCTGCCCGGCCGCGCCCCTGAAGAGCGCTCTGGCTTGGGGAGGAAACGGCCCGACCCGGCCGCCGCCTCCGCGCGCTCCTGGCGCCGCGGCTCCTTCCCGGCCCCGGCTGCGCTCTGCCCGGCCTGCGCGTCCTCTCCCCGCGCCGGCCCGCCGGCCAGAGCCCGGGTCCGGGTCGGGCGGCGCTGAGAATCCTGGCTCCGGTACTAAGCTCGGTGACCTTGAGCGGTTACCTAACCTCTCAAGGTCGAAGTTTCCCCATCCGTTAAGCGGGACTTAAGACACCCGGGTCTGCGGGCTCCCCGAGAGGATGACAAGAAAGAATGGATACGCAGCCTCGATCTCCTAGCGTCCTGCCCCGTCTTCGCTACACTCCGCTTCTTCCTCTTTTCTACTTTTCTGCCTTCTCTCCCCGCTGGTGTTTGCTGTCGTTTTTGATTCTGTGTTTTCCCTTGGTTTTGTCTTCCTAATCTCTCGCAGAATCCTTTTCCTTCTCTTCTTTCATTTTTCCTTTTCTTCCCACGTTCGTTACTGTCACCAAATTCATCAAAGATTTGTTTCCACTCCCTAGACCCTGGCCTCCCCCAGACAACACCCCCGATCTCCATCCGCCCCCTCCCCGAGCCACCCCAATAAACAGGCAGCCAAGGAAGAACTCTGCTTGCTATGTAAAGGCAGTCTTTAGACACGGGTCCCCTCGCCCCACTTCCAACTATTAAATTCCTGCTATGCAAGACCCCTGCGACCGCCGCTGCCCGAGGGCAGGAGCCGCGGTGGCTTCTTTGTCACCGTGTCCCCGATGCCAGACCCAGAAATCTATACGGGGGCTTGACAAGCCTCGGGGAAGCTGAGACTGGAACCCAGCCTTGCAATTACTTGTCTTGGTTATTGGTACAGAGAAAAACAAATTTATATGTGATGTTCCAGATCCAAATATGAATATATTTTTTTAAATCGTCAAAGAAGCTGAAGGATACAGTGTAAAAAGAAATTAATAGCACTATGTCTACTCAAATACTCTTTTAAAAAACATTTTCGGTAATTTTTACATGTAGAACTGAGGTTTGGATCAAATTCTTTATCATGAAAGTTTGTTAGAAAAGAGAGAAAATTAAAACACCACAAAGTTGAATTACCTAAAGACAATGAGCTGCATTTATACTCATTTATTGAAACATTTTAAAGATGCTTAATATTGTTTTTACTTTACAACAAACTACTACTATATCCACTATCGTGGTATATATAATACAAAACTATAAATAAAATGTTATAAACTATAACCAAAGTTTGTACAAGAACTTTTTAAAAGAGGCAAAAAGCTAAGGGAAAAAAACCTCTTGTAAGTATGCTAAATAGAGAATTTTTAGTTGCTTGCAAGTTACTTCAAACCTAAAAGTAGCAGGTTTCCTTTGAAATTATTTCTCATTTTTATTAGAGTCTAATTGAAGATCACCTGTAAAGGTGGGGGAAGGAAGACAAGTGAAGAAATATCAGTTCGAGATACAGATTTTTGAAAGAGTAAAAGAACCACAGTACCACCTTGTGGGGAAGAGAGATTTCTTTTTTCTTTTTCAATATTATGGTTGTTTTACTTCCCTCCACTATAGTCACACACACGCACACACACGTTAAAAATAAAAATAAATAAAGCCATTTAAGGCACAGTATGAAAATTTAGGTCTATGTGAATAAATTGTGATGCATGCTTTCCCTAATTGTTTAAACACACTAGCTTGTTTATGTCAAAACATTTAAGATTGTACGAGCAAGTTAAACATGACAATATATGGTATTAAGAAATTGCACTTCTAATACTGAAAAAAAATCCCATAAATCAAACATTAGGCATGAAACAGCAAATATAAACTTGTGTGCACATCCTAAAAGAAGGCTAATTCTTTTAAAAATTGGCTTAGATTTCACTATTAAATACTATTTATGCTTTTTAAAAATGTATTTCTTTGTTCAATTGCTCAGTCCTGGAAAAGGCATACTCTTATAGAAATACAAAACAATATTTTATTTTTTAAAGTTGTTTGTTTCATTATATCTAAGAATGGTAGAGCAGCTAGACATTTGCAGAACCTATAATCATTACCTTAACAAAACTGCTCTAGTCACTTCCAGGATATAAAGAGGACACAGATCATAAAGCTTGCGTGTAAAGAAGTACAATTATAAGACACCAAAGCCAAGAAATGCAAAATAAAAAGTGTTCCTCTTCTATTGTACATCTGGAAATACCTTACATGACATGAATGTTTCCTGCTTTAAACGTGTTTTCTGTAAGGCAAGAGGGAATTCAGGGGTTACCTGTAGGCATTCTTTATTCTTTGTGCTTTAGAATCACAGGGCTGGTATATCCCTCTGACCTTCAGGAAGGACTAAATCAAAAGCATCCCGGGAAGAGACCAGTGTATTTCAAACTGTGTTCAGCAGAGCCCTAGGGGCTGTCAAAAGATTATGAGGGGAGGGGAACACCGAGAGAGGCCCCTCACTCCCAGCTTCCACTAAGCAACTCTGCCTTCATCGCTTTTCACATACAGGAATTCTGCCTATGATTGAATGTAAACAACAGGCTCCATGGCTGTAAAAATGTTAGAAAATCATTAATCTAACCTAACTGATTTTGTATAAGTCTAGTAAAGAATTGCTACAAGAAATGTCCTGATGCTTCCTGCAAGTTTATTAACAAATGTACTTTAAGAGCAGTCCACCATGCTTCCACATCTTCTTTATTTCTTAAAAAAAAAAAAAAATCATTCATTACAAAATGTATACAAGTTGTTTAAAATGTTTTTCATTAAAACCAAAGTATATTAAATGAAAAATCTCCCTATCACAACCCCAACCCATTCACTCCCCAGAAGTAAAGCAGTTAATCTTTTGGTTTGTATCCTCAGAGACACTTTTTCTCCATGTGCACATACCCACATTTGTTTGTTTATTTCAAGAAAACAGGATCCTATACCTGGGTTTTCTTCCTCAATAACATAATATCTTTCTACTAAACCATCTTGTTCCTTGTTATGACTCCCTAGTATTCAAGGTATGGATGCATATAATTTATTTAATCTCACCTCTAGTATTGAATGTTTGGAGTTTTGCTTTTATATCATATATTTGCACTTGTTCTTCCTTCCATCTAAAATGAATTTCCTGTACTTTTTACCTGGCTAACATCTACAAGTTTCAGTTTTTTTATGTTACTTCCTCAGAATAACCACATCATCAACTTATAAGAAACAAAAATTTCAAAATCTTAAAACATAATTTCTCAATACAAAATACTTTTCCTGAAGGAGCCAATTTTTTCTCTATTTGAACATTTTAAATACAACAGAATAGGTTGTTTGTCTGTTTGTAGAGACAGAATCTCACTATGTTGCCCAGGTTGGTATTGAAGTCCTGGCCTCAAGTGAGCTTCCCACCTGAGCCACCCACAGTGCTGGAAGTACAGGTATGAGCCACTATACTCAGCTGGAATAGGGTTTTTTTAAACATAGTTGCAGATTAATTCCTTCACAAGACAACAAATAAATCTATATCCTTTTTAGATTTTCCAGTACCTCAAAAATGGGATTTATGCTTTTTTGGAGAGCTATTTGTCTGCATATATCAATATTTCAAATGTTCATGTCTTTCAAACCAACATCAAGGTAGCTTTTCTATAGGAATATTCACACAAGTTCATTAATTCATTCACCACATTTATTGTACCCATCTAAGAGCTAGTCATTTTGCTAATTTCTCACTAAAGAGTGGTTAAAAGAAAAAAATCTCAGGAAGATTATAATGCACTGGGAGAAATCTACACTGGATAAATAATCACATAGTATATATATGTCATTATAAATTGTAATAGATAGTAATAGGAAAATTACATTATAATAAATGACTTTAACAGTGGGTTTTCTTCCCAAAGAGCTACAAAATGTTATATTGTTATATCTCTCATTATACTTCACCTTTTAAACCCAATCTTTGATGATATAGTTCTAAAGCATTCCACATATGTTCTTTCTTTTTTTAATATACCTCAACACAGAGACAAGCTGCTTAACTCTAATGAACCTTTAATTGAGATTGACAAATCACTGCTTTCAGCTCACTTTAGTCTTTGTCCCAAATTCATTATTAAGATACTTAAGCCTTTGTATCTTACCAGCTCTTTCATTTTTCTATTGTGAATTCATTTTTCAAATAAGGATAAAATATAATAGGATATCCAAATATATAAATAAATACTGTTGCTTAGATAAAGCCAAGAACATGAGTGAAGCTAAATTTTTGACTGGCAGTCAACACCAACCCAGCAAAATTCAAAATCATTGCCAATAAGATGGTTTAGAAGAGTCCAAATTCAGTGTACAGGAGGTAGTTTGGGTGTGTTAATGTTTAATATAATAAAGTCTGCACTTCAATACATCAAAAGGCATGTATAAAAACTAAAGGCTAACATAAAATAGAAAATGTTTTCTATTATATTGGGCAAAAAAGGTCTAGAAAAAAGACATAGCCCTTATCAATGGTTTAGTTTTCAAGGATGTCAGTTGTGATAGGTAACAAACACCAGGACTATGTCAAGCTATGAACCCACAGAAAATTTAGACAAGTCCGAGCATATCTAGAGAACAAGTGAGATTTGGCCACTGAAGATCTGTAAAAGATGCTTCTAGAAAATAATTCATCTTTAGGTTAACAGAGACTTTCAAAGTACCAGTTTGACCCAACTAAGGGTAATGAGCTAGTCTCAATACAGAGGAATGATTTTGGCTGCTGGCAAGCTCATATGCAACATATACTTCCTGAAAGTGCTGGTAAGAATTTAAGAGGCCAGAATGAACTCAGAGTGGTGGGAGGAGGGGGAGGTGATAACCAAAGAAATACTGTTTTGTTTCTGTTAATGTAATACTGTGACCCTATGACCCTATTTTCAATCTGTATCTGGTGCACCCTGAGGAAATATTAGTTAGGTAACATAACACTGGGCTCTAAATGGAGAACGTCATTATGAAGCCGACACTAGCTTTGTTGTTTCAAGTTCTTTCTTTCAAGCTTTGGCTGAGTTTGAATTTTGGAAGCAAAGTTCTTTCCATATGAATCATAAAAAGAACAGATAACTGCTGAAAAAAGATTATTTGAGAGCTCATTAATGACACTAACTGGTATAAATCAGTGTGTCGAAACTATGGTAGGGAAAAAACTGAAACAAAAAACAGAACAGCCCCGGCCTCTAGCAGTTGGGACAGGGATTGATGGGGAAAGGGCATAAAAGAACTTTCTGAGATGATGGGTGATGTTTTATGTTGTTATAGAGTTTGATTTATACAGGTATATTCATTTGTCGAGACTCAGTGAATGTACTCTAAAGATTTGTACATTTATTATGTGTAAAATTTACCCCAGAAGAAAAAATGTAAAAATACTAAATTCTTGTTAATGATGAATACTAAAATATTTAAGGAGAAATGTACCAACAACTATATTTACTTTCATCAGGAAATACATCAAAAATTAAGATACGGCCGGGCGTGGTGGCTCACGCCTGTAATCCTAGCACTCTGGGAGGCCGAGGCGGGCGGATTGCTCAAGGTCAGGAGTTCAAAACCAGCCTGAGCAAGAGTGAGACCCCGTCTCTACTAAAAATAGAAACAAATTAATTGGCCAACTAAAAATATATAGAAAAAATTAGCCGGGCATGGTGGTGCGTGCCTGTAGTCCCAGCTACTCAGGAGGCTGAGGCAGGAGGATCGCTTGAGCCCTGGAGTTTGAGGTTGCTGTGAGCTAGGCTGATGCCACGGCACTCTAGCCTGGGCAACAGAGTGAGACTCTGTCTCAAAAAGAAAAAAAAAAAAAGACTTACTCTTTTGAACATTTTTTAAAAATTACAATTTTATAAAATATTTTAAATGCATTACATATTTTTGTAACCCATTTGACAGAGCATGTTATACATGAGTTGACCTTGTATTGAGGATCAGTGTCACTCTTATGAATGGTAATAATTGTTCTGTGTTGTAAATCAGACTTGTTCTCTGGGGATATTGAAATGTACGAACCTGCAGCTTCTTTCGGCAAATTAATGCAGGCTGCTGTTGTTTTTAAATTCTAATTACCATAGTGTTTCTTAAAAAGTTTTCCTTCATTGTTTTAGACTGTTAAAATCATCTTTTCTTACTTCCAACAGATGCCCATCCCACTACCTTCAATAATACTCTGTGAATCAAGAAAGAATATGAAGGTGGAAAGTCAATGGTATATGAATGGTGCATTTCTAATTTCTAGCTTCTGTTTGGACCTGGAAAATGAGGCTGGTAAGATAAAAGGTAGTTTCAATGGGATTCACATGAGGCATAAATAGGGTCTGAGGTCAGGCTTAAAAAATGCTGCAAGAAAAGATCATGAGCTTTGACTCCAGAATGTTGTGACAGCTACTTTGGGTATACAGAAGCTTTGCCCCTTGGTCATGTCCCAGACAATTGAGGCTGCTGGACACTTGTTATCTAAATAGTGAGTCTGCTTCCAAGATTATTGGCCACATTGTGAAATAAAGCTATGGCTAAAATGCAATATACCAAATGGTCCATGCTGGATCAAACTAGCAGAACTTGATTTCCTTGGCTCATAACTTCTAAACAGAATATAGGGTTGCAATTCCAGTTCCACCAATTACTTTGGATAAGTTATTTAATTTTTCTGCCATACAGTCTATATTTTTAACTTTAGCAAAGTAACATTTTTGAAAGTTTAATGATATTTGTCCTAGTATTCCCATTTTTGTTCTTTCCCACTTTCAAGCAGATACATTACATGCTTATTCTCAAAGACAGACTATAAAAGAAGCAAACCAACAAATAGGAGTCTCCTCCCAGTGCTAGAGTTAGTTTCAAAATACAGATGCCCTTAAAGGAATAGAAAAGATTTTTGATAAAGACAAAATATTTGGGAGAAAAGCTCATAATCTTTCCTATTTTTTTTCCTCTCAGATTAGAAAATAATCCTCTGGCTTGTAGGATGAGGCATGAGGGAAGGATACTGGGAGACCCCCAGTGAAAAGGACAATTGGGAAGTCCCAGTGAAAGTTGTCTAAGTTCGAGGGAGGCAGCAAAGTATCAAATAGGTTTGTGGAATACAAGAACAGAGGGGCAGATCCATAGGGAGGCATCTGGAACCCAGAGAAGCTAAGATAGCCTTGTGGCGTGTGGACTAACACAGGGTTCCTCCACCTCCACCCAGCATGTGCTGGGTGCCAGAATGACTCTTGCTCCTACCCAAGTGGCACAGAGATCCGAGAGAGTCTCCAGAGGGGAAGGGCTAAGAACAAGGGTGTCTCTAGAGATCAACTGATGGAGACCAGACAGAAAACTTCCCATCTGAGAGGATGCCATTGTGCCAAGACTGCATACTATAACTAACTTAATCCTCATAAAACCCTATAAAATAAATGTTATTATTATCTCTATTTTACAAAGGAAACGATAGCTTAGAGAATTAAGTAATTTATCAAACATTATGCAGTAATAGAAACAGGAGTTAAATCCCAATGTGCCTGGATTCAGAGACTGTATTCTAAAGCAACTGGCAGTACCCTGGGCATTTGACTTTTGGTCCTAAGCTTGCTGTATAAGAATGTCTTATTGCACACTTTAGCACCCTTGCTACAGATGGTAAAAACACTAATCATTTGCACAATGTAAGAAGCCCATGGTAAGTATCTTTCTTCAAGAAGAATAAAATTCATCCATATAATGCCTTCAGTGTGCTATTATGTAAAACTCTATGATAGCCTTGGTTTTATGGTTCCATAATTAATACTATCTCTGCTAATAAATTCGTACTCTATAAAATCCTAAGTGGAATCTTTCAGCCCATACAACTGTAAATATGTACCAAAACCTTTCAAATACATATCGACACTAAACACCTCCTCCGACCCCAAATAGAAGGATTAGAGATGGCTGCAACATATAAACTGAACACAGCAGTGGCTTAAACAAGACACATTTTGTTCTCTTTCCCATAAAAGCCCAGGGATGGCATGGCACTCTGTTTCACGACGTTGTCGGAATCCCAGTGCTGCTTTCCTTTCACTGCACAGCCACTCCTGGAATGCGGTTTCATCGTCAAAGTCCAGAACCACATCTCCATTCCAGGCGACAGACGGGTGGAGAAAGAAAGACAGAAGTACATACTTACCGTTGTCTTCTGAGGAGGCTCTCGGGAAGTGTCACTTCCCTAGTCAAGACTCATCTTGCTGGCCAGAATTTGGCTACGTGAACACACCTGGAGGCAAGGTGAGCTGGGGAATGTACTCTATTCTGGGCAGTATTTGCTTCACTAGAAATTCCACTGCTGTGGCAAAGAGAGGAAAACAAAGGTTGGCGGGTAGCCAACAGGCTGTGGCAGAACACACATTGTGTATACACTCGCTCAGCCACAAAACTTGGTTTCCCATGAGCCTGTTTCCCTAAGGAATTAGGGATTCATGGTCTGAAAGTTCAAATTTAATCTCATGATAACTGGTCAGTCCATAGCTGATTTCAGTGTCTGTCTCTAGCATAGAAATTGCTTAATCTATTATATATAAGAAAACAAGATAGAAAGAAAAGCTAGACTGTGTTTTTGATGAATGAACATTATGTATGCATGTATATATGTAATGTCTATATTTATCTATATGATATGTTCACATATATAATATATAACATAATATATAGATAAATGCTATAGTTTATATTATATATTTTAATATCTATATTTATATAGTTATCTAAATATAACTATTTAAAATCATTAAATATATAACACATACAAAAGTACACCAAACATAAATGTAGAAGTTGATGAATTATCTGCTATGGTCTGAATGTTTGTGTCCCCCTCCCAGATTCATATATTGAAACCTAATCCCCAGTGTTAGGGTATTTAGAGGTGGGGCATTTGGGAGATGATTAGGTCAGGAAGGCAGAGCCCTCATGAATGGAATCAATGCCCATATAAAAGAGGACCCAGAGAACTCCCTCACCCCTCTGCCATGGAAGGTTATAGTGAAAAGACAGCTGTCTATGAACCAGGAAGTAGGCCTCACCAGACACCAAATCTGCCAGCACCATGGTCTTGGACTTCCCAGCCAGAACTGGGAGAATAAATATCTGTTGTTCATAAGCTACCCAGTGTATGGTATTTTGTTGTAGCAGTCCAAAAAGACTAAGATATTGTCACGAAGTGAACACCCATGTACCTAATACCCAGGTCAAGAAACAGGCCAGGTGCAGTGGCTCACGCCTGTAATCCTAGCACTGTGGGAGGCTGAGTCAGGAGGATCGCTTGAGCTCAGGAGTTTGATATCAGCCTGAGCAAGAGCAAGACCCATCTCTACTAAAAATGGAAAAATTAGCTGGGTGCAGTGGTGCACACCTGTAGTCCTAGCTACTCGGGAGGCTGAGGCAAGAGGATCTCTTGAGCCCAGGAGTTTGAGGATGCAGTGAGCTACCATGACCCCACTGCACTCTACCTAGGATGAGAGAGTGAGACTCTGTCTCAAAAAGAA
This sequence comes from Cheirogaleus major, assembly GCA_963574435.1. Taxonomy (NCBI): domain Eukaryota; kingdom Metazoa; phylum Chordata; class Mammalia; order Primates; family Cheirogaleidae; genus Cheirogaleus; species Cheirogaleus major. The sequence goes on along the minus strand of CAUYPO010024783.1, from coordinate 2,344 downwards.
AAAGAAAAGAAAAGAAAAGAAAGAAATAGAACAGTGCCAGCTTCTAGGAACTGCCACATGCCACCTCACTCATCAAAATCTCTATCTTCCTTAAAGATAACCACAAGTCTGATTCATGATCATCATAAAAATGCTATATTTTGAGATAGAAGACTTGGGTTGTAATGCCATTAGTGCTTCTAACTAGTTATGTGATCTTGAGCAAACCATTGAATCTGCCATGTATATATGTGTGTAGTTGGAAATTTTCATTTCACATAAAATATATAGTATGTGTATGTAATGAAAATCTGGCTAAATGGTGTATAAGATTGCTCCTAGTTTAAGTCTACTTTCTGTATATGAGTAAATAATTACATTTTAAATTTTGTGCTCACTATCAAATTGGCATTGACTGATCAACACTATGGTGCCCACATGGTAATAATATTCTCCAGGGATTAGTGGTTAGAGGGGGTAAACTAACAACTAAAGGACACGATGAGCAACGTAGAGGGGAAGGGCATGCCTCTAACCCTCGCTAGGGAGAGGCAAAGATATAAAATGTAACCAAAATGTTTGTATTTTCATAATTTCCTGAAATAATAAAAAAAGAAATTACATAAGGATGTGCATATTAAGAAACAGGGATCCTAGGAAGTCATATGGGGTACTGCACATAACATAAAGAATGTGGTGTTTTATTTCTAGGTTTTTTCAATGATTATAATACTTTTATGATACATCCATGTTATTTGTTACTTTTGTCAGCCAAGTCATGTATTTATCTATTCATCTCCTCATTGGTATTTGAATTGTTCACTGTTTTGGTCTGTTATGACCAAAGCTGAAATGAAACTTCTTATATTGTTCAAGACTTTGTGTGGACATACGTCTTCATTTCTTTTGAGAAAATTCTTAGGAGGGATATTGTTGAACCATATCACAAATGCATATTTAACCATTTTAAAAAATTGTCAAAAGTATTCCAAAGTTATCTTGTCATTCTGCATTCCCACTGATAGTTATGGGCTCTTTTCCTCTGTGCCCTCACCAACACTTGGTATTGTCAATCTTTATAATCTTAAACATTCTAAGGGTATGCTGTAGTATCTCACTATGATTTCAATTTAAATTTGCTTGAGAAGTAATACTATAGAGCTTATTTTTGTGGCCGTATTGACCATTAATATATATTTTTTGTGAAAAAAAAGAAATTCTCAACATCACTATTTATTAAAGAAATGAAAATTAAAACTATAGTGATCATCAGTGGTGCTGGGAAAATTGGATAGCCACATATAGAAGACTGAAACAGGATATGCACCTTTCATCTCTCACAAAAATCAACTCACGCTTGATAACAGACTTAAACCTAAGGTATGAAACTAGTAGAATTCTAGAGGAAAATGTTGGAAACACTCTCTTAGACATTGGGCTAGGCAAAGAATTTATGAAGAAGACTTCAAAGGCAATCACAGCAGCAACAAAAATAAATAAATGGGACATGATCAAACTAAAAAGCTTCTGCACAGCCAAAGAAACAGTCATGAAAGCAAACAGACAACCTACAGAATGGGAGAAAATTTTCGCATCCTACACATCTGATAAGGGGCTGATAACTAGAATCTACTTAGAACTCACAAAAATCAGCAAGAAAAAAATCAATCAACCCTATCAAAAAGTGGGCAAAGGACATGAACAGAAACTTTTCAAAAGAAGACAGAATAATGGCTAACAAACATATGAAAAAATGCTCAACATCTCTAATCATCAGAGAAATGCAAATCAAAACTGCAATGAGATATCACTTATCTCTAGTAAGAATGGCCTTTATCAAAAAGTCCAAAACAATAAATGTTGGCATGAATGCAGAGAGATAGGAACACTCCTACATTGCTGGTGGGACTGCAAACTAGTTCAACCTCTGTGGAAAGCAATATGGAGATACCTTAAAGCGATACAAGTAGATCTACCATTTGATTCAGCAATCCCACTACTGGGCATCTACCCAAAAGAACTAAGGACAATCTACAAAAAAGACACCTGCACTCGAATATTTATAACAGCACAATTCACAATTGCAAAGCTGTGGAAACAACCCAAGTGCCCATCAATACATGAGTGGATTAATAAAATGTGGCATATGTATACCATGGAGTACTATTCAGTTCTAAGAAACAATGGTGTTATAGCACATCTCGAATTTTCTTGGATAGAGCTGGAACCCATGCTAAGTGAAGTATCCCAAGAATGGAAAAACAAGCACCACATATACTCACCAGCAAATTGGTATTAACTGATCAGCACCTAAGGGGACACATAGGAATTACATTTATTGGTTATTGGGCAGGTGGGAGGGGGG
>CAUYPO010024782.1:0-19666 GCA_963574435.1 Cheirogaleus major | reverse complement strand
ACAACTAAAAAAAAAAAATATATATATATATATAAAATTAGCCAGGCATGGTGGCGCATGCTTGTAGTCCCAGCTACTCGGAAGGCTGAGGCAGGAGGATTGCTTGAGCCCAGGAGTTTGAGGTTGCTGTGAGCTAGGCTGGCACCACAGCACTCTAGCCCAGGCAACAGAGCGAGACTCTGTCTCAAAACAACAACAACAAAAAAAACCAGGATGCCAGGCATTGAGAATTGTACTTCACTGGGTGATGGATATTTTTGCATTTCTATACATGTTCTTGAGGTTTGTGCTAGGACAAAGTTGAGTTTCTCTGAAACAAGATTAATCCCTTTTGGTGTTGCTTGGAAGGCTGGTTAGGCAGGCAGATCTGAGCAGTGTTCAGTTGAGGGATAATTATTCTCCACCACTGAGGCACCGTTGCCCCTGTGCGCCACCCAGCACCCCAAACTTGGGTCTCCAACTCTGCCTGGTGGGAGGGGGCAGAGGCAGTGTCCCCGCCCTGTGTGACATCGGGCATGTCACCTCTACTCCTCCCAAGAGGTTCTGTCCTGGCCTCGAGTGGTTTCCCACAAGGACACACCGATCGGTCTGCAGCCAGACACTGGACTGAGACCCCTGCAGCCCTCGGGAGCCCTCGCTCCGTGCCCCTCCCCTCTCTCCAGGGCTCGGTCCTGCACACTGGACTTGCTCTCGTCTCCAGGCGCTTGGCTATGCCTCCTGCCCTTGGCCAGTCTTCTGGGCTGCACCCTGGCTCCCTCTCCCCACCTGGTGGCTTAGAAACACTTCTCGGGCAGTGAGCTGGAGAAGCGTCAGGGCTCAGCTCACTTGCCTGTCGTCTCTCCTGGGTCACCGCCCTTTGTTCCCTGATGCCTGTGTCTTGAAAACCACTGACAAGGGAGAGACCATCGTGATGTGGGAGCATCTGGTGGTGATGGCGGGTAGGTTTCAAGGGACATTTTCTGTAAGAGGGAGTGTCCAGGTCTGTGCTATTCCTGGGCATGAGGAGCGTCTGGGGAGCAGGACGCCCGTTCCCTCCTTCTCAGCGGGTCCTGCCAGTGCTTCCCAGGGGCTGTGCCTACTGGGTCACCTGCCTGGCTTTGGGCCCAGGCTATTCCAGGTGAGGTGCAAGGCTGCCCACAAAGCCAACTGCCCTCAGCTCGGGAGTCGTCATCCCACTCCTGTCGGAGATGACACTGCCCTGGGCGGGCTCAGAGCAGGGAGCTGGCCTGACAGTGGCCAGACGACGCCGTTCCACCTGCCTCAGCCTCTCCTGGGAGAGCCAGCCTGCCCCGCAGCCACTCCAGGGCACACTGCAGTGCTCGAGAGCGGGACAGGTGGTCAGGCTAGAGCAACGGAGGGGCACACAAATGGGCCGATTCTGCTGACTTTGAATTTCATGCCTGAAGCGCTCAGCAGAAACCGTAGGCGCCGTGTTCATCAATCACACCTGCTGTGAGCCCGCGTCCCAGGTAGCGCAGAGCTGGGCAAAAACCCAGCCAGGCATTAACAAATCCATCTCCTCTCTGTGGCTGCAAATTTTGGTTGTCATTTTATGATTGAGATTAGACGGACTCTTCATCCCTCCCCAACTGCACGCAGAGACGCCACACACACAAACACAACATGCATAGCAGATACCCAGCACACAGACCCGAGCAACACACACATGCGCACACGCACATGCCAGTGACAGACCACACAGACACACGTGAGCACAGAATGCAGGCATATCGTGTGCACAGACATGCCCTGCACAGAGGGCACATCCACGTAACACGCACGGACGCTGCACACACACAGTGCATACACATCACCTGCACACAACACACCTACACACCGCACACACACACGACAAAAACACACGCCCAGTGCACTCACACTAACACGCCTCCACCAGGTGTGCGCAAAATACGGAAAGACAACAACAAAATGAGTGAACTTCACATCTGGGAAATGCAGCTACAAGCATTGTCCCTCAAGTAGATTTGTTTTCCAAAATTTTATACCACAGTTTCTCTTAATGTAAACATTTTTCCCGGTAAAGAGGAGACAACAACCTCAGAACGCGCCCGATGCTTCTGGCTGAGCCGACTGGCTCTGAGGCAGGAGAAGGGTGTCCAGGGGAGTGACAGAGCCCTGTGCCAGCCCTGCACGCAGACCGCATGGTGCCCTCCCCCCGCGGGGAGCAGCACAGCCTCCTGCGCCCAGAGCCGGCCCGGCCCTGCCGCCCCACTGCGCCCAGGGAGCCGCGAGGCGGCCACAGGTCCCAGAGGCTCCTCCCCAGGAGCACACCGTGTCTGGAAGTGCCACGCTCACCATGCCCGAACGGGGCCTCTCGCAGCTTGCACACCGTCCAGCTGTCTGTCCGACACTGCCATCATCTCACTTCCCGCACCCTCGGCAAGTGTCACCTCCCACATGGCAAACGGACCGACTGCTTGGGGGCCCTTGGACATCTGAGAGACTGTGCCTGTTAAGACGGCAGCTTTTCATTTCCAATTCTGAAAACTCACCTGGTGGGTGACCAAGGTCATGTGTTCTCTGGCTGCTTTGGGACAACGCGTGACCTCAGCTGGTTTTACACAAGCCCTGGACTTCTCTCCAAAAGCCACCACCACTGGGTAAGAAAGGGAAGAGCCCTTTGCTACAACACTAGCAATAAATGGGAGGTTTTGCAAATGCCTCCTTGGTCCTTATCCAGAAGAATCTGCAAAAAAACTGGGACCAACAGGCCAGGTAGGCTCTGTTGCAGGGTGGGCCGGGGCCACTTGTGTCCACAGACCGCAGAGCACCTGCAACGCAGGTGTGGGAAGGAGGTAACGCCTCAGACCTCTGAGCTTGCAAAGTGCCTCCCTCTGCAGAAGAGGCCTCCGGTGGCTTCACCTCTGACCAGTGTGGGCCGACCCAGGGCTGTGCCCCCGCCTCTCAAACACGCGGCTAATCCTGGCTGAGCCCAGCCCCTTTCTTCTTGCCTACACTGGCCCAACGGCAGCCGGTGCCCAGGCAGCTCTCTCTGGACCTTCTTGTGCTTCAAGGCACCGCAGTAAAAACCGGCGGGCCCAGTACCTGCGTCCTGCAGCTCCCAGGGGCATCGTCCTTTGCAGGGTGCTCAACTCTGCGCCCACAACAGTGAGGCAGCACCTGATTTTGCAAGCGTGTGGCTTCGAGTGTGAGATGGAGTGACCCCCACAGACAGTTTCTCAGCTTGAGGGGGACCGGCAGTGTCAGAGAAACCGCTCATCACTTGCAACGGGGTTTCCTGCCACCCCCGATCTCCAGGCAGCGAGTGTCACTGACAGTGACTAAGCCACACTGACTCGGAGCTGGCATGGTATGCTAATACACAAGCGCGCTCAGCCTGTGATGCACACGGCAGAGCCCACACGGGAGATCGCACTGTTTTAAATCAGTAACAGGAAGGCGTGACGGAAACCTGCTAAAACTGTGGATAGGGCAAGGTAGGGACAAATAAATAGAACATGCACCCAAATCATCAAATCCATTTACCGGTCATTGATAAATGTCACTTCCCTGGGACACGCCAGGGGTCTGCAGGGAGAGCTCTTCCCCTGAAGCCAGTGGGGCTGCACGATGCCACGCGTGACTTGGGACACGTGTGTTCAGGGAGGAGCCCATGGAGGCGTCTTGCTGACAAGTGGCTGGACTTCCTGGTTCTTTAGAGCCAGCCTCATCTGGGGACTGGCTTCAGCTTCTGGCTGCAAGCGCGGGAACTCTTCCAGGCTCACTTTGCCTCTGCAGAGCTGGGATTTCTCACTGTGCGGGTGTCCTCAACACAACTCTTTGTGTGGAATCTTTACCTTAAAAAAGCACCTATGTACCCACTGCCTAAGCCAAAAAATACAAAATTTGCCTGACCTTAAGGCATTTTCCGGTGCCTCTTCCTCCCAACCAGAGATAATCACCGTCCTGACGTTTAATCCGTCCCTTGTTCTCATTTTGTATTTTAACCACCTTTGCAAGTATCTTTTTTTTCCCCTGAGAGATGGGGTCTCACTGTGCTGCCCCGACTGGAGAGCAGTGGCCATTCACAGGCACTCCTGGGCTCAAGCGATCCTCCCACCCCGGTGCTACAGGCACACGTCACCACACCTCGCATATACCTTTGCAAAATAAATCATTTAATGTCGAAGCACAGTGGCCAGCATGTGTCTGACTGCTCACAACCAGGGGGCCACTGCCCTCGTGAGGCCAGGCCGAGAAGGGCGGCTCACCACCCAGGGCTGTGCAAGCCAGGTGGCTCCAGCTCCCAAGAGCTCCTCAGGGCAAGTCCCGAAAACACAAGGCAAGGCAAGGGCTTAGGAGGCCTGAACTCTTACAATCTGGGTCCCTTTCTTTCAGAAATTGTATAAAAATATCTCACTTTTGCAACTGTTATGAAAATATGCAGCCATGTGCACCTGCTGTCCGGGTCTGGAAAGGGCGGCAGCTTCCTCACTACACAGCAGCGTGCCTGGGCTCACGACCAGCCGGGGGTCTGGCTGGACCCTCGTGTGGACCCAGTGGTGTGGTGGTCCCCAGGGCCCCCACTGCCTCCCGCAGTGTGTGAGGTGAGGGAATGTCCCCCCTCACCCAGGAGCACGGGGTGGAGGCCACCCGGAGTTCATCAGCAAGCGGTGCTCGCTCTCCTGGCCTTTGTGTCCTGGGGTAAGAAGATTGTTCAGGAGCGATGGGGCTCTGGGTGTCTCTCTCATGGATCACCCTTCTTCCCCACCTGGACTGACCACCATGTGCATCTGGGAACACCTGCCATCCTGGGAACACCATCCTTCTCTAGGCCGGGGTCCTTTGCCCTCTTCTGGGTTAGATGTCTTATTTCCTGTGCCTGCCTTTTTCTCGTTCTCAATACACTCTCCTTTGTTGGTGGCCCATATATCCTGAAGTGGCTCTTCGAGACAGAATGGATGGATGATAAATATTTTGAAACCACATATAATAGAAATGTCTTGATTCTTTCCTTATACCCAAATGATAGTTTGGTTGGGTATAAAATTTCCCTCAGAATCTTGAAGGCATTTTTTCACTTTCTTTTTGCTTTTGGTGCTGCAATTAAAACGTTCTAAACCCATTTTGATTCTTCATCTTTCTTATACAGAGGATTTCAGAAGCTCCTCTTTATTTCGGGTTCTAAATTTGCAATGCAGTGCCTTGGTCTGAGCTTATCTTTACCTATTGTTCTGAGACATTGAATGGACCTTTTGAAACTGAAAACACATGTCTGTAAGTTCCAGGAAATTTTCTTGAACTATTTCATTGATAATTTCCTACCTTCTGTTTTCTATATTTTTACTCTAGATTTTCTTTATAAAACTATTATTGGATTTATTTTCTATATTTTTGCCTTTTATTCTTTATTTTCTGTGAGATACCTCTATTTTATCTCCTGGCCATTCTATTGATTTTTTTCTTTCTGTTACTTTTCTAATTCTTTTTTTCTTGGTGAATGTTCCTTTTCATACATTCTGTTTTAGTTTCATATCTTCTTTATTTCGTTGAGAATATTAATGCTAGTTTTTAGTATTGTCTTGGTTTTTAAGTTATCTTTTCCATAAATGATCTGTTTCTCCAAGTTATTCTTTTATGTTTATTTCTTCTGGTCTTTCCTCAGATATTTGTTAAAAATCTGCTCATGATTAAAAGTGAGGGCTGAACAGCTAGATGGATACTCTTAGCAGATGAGTGAACTGCCTATTGCTGATGTCCTGGGGCTCTCCTCGTGGGCCAGTGGGAATGTCCAGAGACCAATGCTCTCCCATCTGTGGTGGGCTAACGGTGGCCAAAGATGGCATGTCCACACCCTCATTCCTAGAACCTGTGAATATTACCCTATTTGGAATAAGGGTCTTTTCAGGTGTAATTAAGGATCTTGAAATGAAGCTATGATTCTGGATTATTTAGAGGGGCTCTAAATGCTGCCACAGTGTCCTTGAAGAAGAGAGGCAGGGAAGACACACATGGCAGAGAAAGTGAAGACGGGGCAGAGAAGGTACAGCCACAAGCCACGGAACAGCCACGAGTGCCAAGAATTCTCCCTGAAAGCCTTCAGAAGGAGCGTGGCCTGCTGACATCTTGGTCCTGGACTTCAGGCCCCCAGAACAGCAAGAGGACATATTTCTGCTGTTCTCGCCACCAGGTTAGTGGCGATTTGTCACAGCAGCTACGGAAAACTAAGACAATGGCCCCAGCCCACTGTTCTCAGAGCCCAGTAAGACCCTTCAGTGCACCAGGTGGAAACCGGCCATCCCCAGAGTGAGGACAGAGGTGTGGGGCGCCCACCCAGCACGGCCGCGTGGGAGTGTCCAGCTGCTTCCAGCCACACCCGTCGATTTCAGCACCTTCAACCCATTCCCGGTGCCGCTCGCCCCGCAGCCTTAGGGGCAGCCCGTGGGGTAAATTGGGTCGGTCTGGGCTCTTCTCATCTCAGCCTGGAATCCCCCTGCCTCGGTTCCGCTCAGGAGACGCCACCTCTGCCGCTTCCCGGCTCCTAAGGTCCTGGTGTTTCCATTTGCCCACTTGTTCTCTCCAGCAAAGCAGGTCTGCAAGTTTTCAGGAAAACGTCCCTGCAGTTTTCGTGGTTTTCAGCGGCAGTGCGAGAAGCTGTGTCTGCTCAACCTGCACACGGAGCCTGACGCCCGCACCGTGGAAATCTGAAACGCGCATGGCGGTCCAGCACCTGATTCGCAGCTAGAGGTCACTCTTCTGAGTTTCGGCAGAATAGGTGCCCTTTCTCTGTGGCCACGCCGAGGCCGACTTCCCCGTGGCAGGGCCTGGAGGGGCTGTCCACGTGAGTTCCACAGGGCCCGATGTGCTGGTGGCCTTCCCGCCAGGTGGGGCTGCGCTCGCTGAGGGGAAAGCTCTGGCGTCTGTCATTTGGGTCCAGGGGCTTTCGCAGCTGCTGTGCCAGACAACTACAGGGAGCCCCGTAAACACAGGCAGTCCCCAAAACATGGCAGCAGCACAGCACGCTGACCACCGAGGACTCTTTCCAGCTACAGTGTGAGGGCCTCGGGGCTGCTCCCTGGTGGCCTGGGTCACGTGGTTCCTGTGGTCGCGACTCAGGCTGAGCAGACAGGCCTGGGCACGAGTGTTCAGGTGCCCTGCGCACTTGAGAGGCCACACTCTCTGTTGTCCCCCACACTCCTGCCTGTTGGCGCTGTTGTCTCTGAGCAGACCACTCAGGAAGGCTCCCTGGGCAATCCTGCCGCCCGGCCTGAGGCGATGGCCTGATGGGGTGGCGACTGCCAGGTGCACTGCCTGCCGCCACCCACCACCTGCTGTGTGTCCACCCGTTTGACATGGAGTATGGCCACACATGGGGAGTACTTTTGTCCCTTAAGTTGTGGAGAGCCCGAGTCATCTGGTGTGTGTAAGTCATCTGGGGTGTGTAAGTCATTTGGAAGACCTGGGAGGGGTGCAGCTCTGTGGGCCCAGGGAGCTCTCGAGGGCAGGGCTAGCCTGGGCCCGCAGACCCCAAGGCTGTGCACATGGGCGGGGCCCAGCAAGTGGGGCCGAGGCAGCCATCAGGATTAGAGAGAGTGCCAGTCACCCATGGGGACAAGACAGAGCAGGAGAGGAATTGGGGCCAGTGATGATGTCATTTCAAAGGAGAACTGGGCCATGTCATTTCTGTTGGTGCTCATGGAAAACTGAGACTTTCTGGTTGAAATAGTATCATTCATGAAGGTCATGTACCAGTCATTTTGAGGAGGAGAATATGGACTTGAACACTTTTAGGGTACTTCCTTAGTTACCCTTGTACATAGCGGGTAAATGTCGTTAGAATAGGAACCCTCAGTCTCTGAGGGGGTCACCTGCCCCCCAAGTTCTTCCTCTTTGATTTTAGACTGCATCTCCAATAGTAAAAGTCATGCATTTGCCCTAAGCCCCCATTTCCTCGGAGGGGTCTCTCATATTCTCCTCGGAAGTAACGTGGAATCGTTGCTGCAAGGAAGAAGGCTATCGAATGCAGTGATGGGGTTGGTTTGCAGTGCAAATGCTCTTTCTTGCTCCAAGGTACGAGCCGGTCTGGACCGCATCAGTTTGCACTTCTGGGAAGACTGAAGTGTATTTGGAGTTTATATGGGTCTGTGCAAGGTGGTTCTGTAAGCATGGGGTTCGGCTGCGTTCTGATCACCACTGTGGGTGCAGGACCCGGTCTCTCAGTGAGCCGCAGTCATGATGCGATTGAGGAATCAGACCCCAGAGGAGGCCCGGTTTCCACGGCAAACCTCAAGTCACTGCGGGGAGTCCGGGAACGGGGTCCGCAGTGCACGTGGCGAATCTGACCAAGGCCGGGGTGGGAGAACACTTGGGCAGGAAACACTCTCCAGGACGAAGAACAAAGCACCGTCTTGCTCACACGCTCGGGCATCAGGCAGAGGCGGGGAGAGGCATGGCTGGTGGGAAGTCAGTGGCCTCGGGAAAGTGGGAGCCCTGCAAATAGGTGAGCCAAGGATCACACCGGAGCCACGGGAGTGACACGCTTCTGCAGGATTTCCCTGACGGGGTGCCAGTGTCTGGCTGCTGGGCACAGGGACGGGGCCAAATCCCCAAACACCATGGGGGGGTCAGACGACACTCTTCCCCCTGGGGAGCTCCGACTCCCCACCTCCGTGCCCTCCCCTTGTGGGACTGGAGGACTCTGTGTTTAGGGTGCTGAGTGGCCCGAGAGGTCCTTTGTTTCCCCTCAGCTTTCTTAAACGATTCACTCTCCAATGGCCCCGACAGACCATAAGGATCAAAGAAACCTGAAACCAGCTAACCCCGATGCCCAAGCCCAGGCGTTTGCTGTGATTTTAAGTGTGGTAGCTCCGGGCTCACAGCGTCTTGTCTGGCTCCAGCCTGCAGAGCTCAGAGCTCAGTGACAGCTGGCCCCGACCGGGAAAGCCTGCCTGCCTGCCTGCCTGCCTTCCTTCCTTCCTTCCGCAGCCTTCCACAGCAGCCAGGCCCTGGGGACAGCCACGTTCGTCCACTCGAGTGGAGTCGGAGCTGCCGCTGCAGAGTCTGTGGCTGCCGTGGGTGGGTTCAGCCTCCACAGGATGAACAGCCCCTCGCGGCCCCGTCACGGGGCCTCTGGCAGATACTAATAGCAGCAGACCGTTTCCATTTCTCAAGTCCATTTCAAATTAATAAGGATGTCCCCTTCTGTTTTTCATCCACAAAGAGACTCCCTTTGCATATTCATGTAATGTTAAATTGATGGATTAAATTATACCGAGTTCAAAATCAATCCTGCATATATTCATTAGAATGGACTAAATCCCCCAGTGGAGACAGAGCACAGAAAACGCGTTTAGAGACACTGATAAGTCCAGGCCCATTATATGTCATTTTAAACAAAGAGCAAAAAGAAAAAAAAAGAGCCCTTTGGAGAGGCTCTATCAGCTACTAAACAGCGACAGCGCGTGCGCAGGGAGATTGATGGTGAGCATCGCTGTCCTCCAAACGCGCCTCCCTGGGTGGGTGATAACAAGGAAATGCTTCTCCACGCCTCTGTCACAGTCTGCAGGCAACAGCCGCCTCCACGCCGGGCTTTCTCCTTTGTCTTTCCCAAGGTGCAGCCAGGTAACAAGGGCGGGATGCAGAACTCCCGCTCTGCGCATGAGGACACTCACACGGCGTGGGCGAGAGCCCCATCTCCCCATCTGCGCACGTGCCATGGGTGGACGGGTGCGCAGATCAGGGCTGGCCCCCTTTTCAGGGAGAGCCCCTGCAGCCCAGCAGGAGCACGCCAGGGCCACACGGGAAGACGAGGATGACTGCAGCCGCTGTTGCTGCACGGTGGCTCTCAGGACCTGGGGCAGATGGAGAGGCAGGAGGACACTCAAGATTCCCCGGGGAAACTTCCACTCTGGGTCACTGGTTCTGGTGGGAAAACACAAGGGAGAGACCTTTCCTGCTTCGTTTCCTTCTCTTCCCCCTTGTGGACTTTCCCGTCTTCCCCTGGAACCCTCCCCCCACGGAACATGACAGAGGGGGCCAGAGGACACCAACAAGGTGAGGTATGAGGAAGTGGCCAAGAGAAGGCAGGGCCAAGCCCCTCCGGGACGTGGACGTCGCCTCCTTCCTACCTCACGTTGCTCCAATGATTTAATAAGTGAAGCCCTTGTGTGTACTGGCTCTCTATACACACAAGAGCTTCGCTTATTAAATCATTCTACTGGCTGGCCTCAAGTAACTATTCACCAAGGGAAGCCCAATGTACTAAAGCACAAGTGTTTTTTAAAAATCAGTGGGACTTTCACGTTCAGATAAGGTGTAGTAGATATCGGCAGAGTATATTTTACTGTAAAAATTTAGAACAAAACTGGATTCAATTACAAAAATCATAGTTTTAAACACTTTAGAGAGCAGTAAAAGAAAAGAGAACCAGGTGAGCTAAACGTCCAGTGCTGGGTCAGAAAGACAAAGTGAAATTTCCCGTAGTTTCATGGTACCAAAGAGAAAAAGTCCCTCTACAGTGAGGGGCCTGCCACAAACCTGATGGGTCTTCTCCCCAAGATGTTTGCCAGATGCTAGAACCGCATGGCTGGTTCCCAGTTAAATTCCCAGGGGGAACACACCCAAGAAACAGGGACAACTCCAAGTAGAGTCAGTGCAGCCTTGATGAGAACCTAACCACAGCTGCATTGAATTCTCAGGTGGGCTCAGCCCTTGCTCGATCTGCCCGATAGAAGAGTGGACGAGCCCCTGCAGGGTGAAACAAAATCACCTGGAGATGTGGCAACTCTTTAAACATATTGCCCAGCATATAATAAAATGTTGTGAGAACTGTGAGGAGGCAGAAACATTTGATAAACAGTTCATAGCAAGAAAACAGAAAATAGAAATAGATTCACAGATAATTCAGATTTGGAAGCTACCAAACAAGAAGTTTAAAATAACTCCTTCAAATATAATTGAAAAAATCCAAAAGATAAAATGAATTAAAAACAGAAATTTTCAGTAGAGAATACAAGCTTATACAAAAGAATCCAGTTGGCATTCTACAAATAAAAATATAATATTTTAATTTAATAATTCATCAGGTTTGTTCACTAATAAACTAAATATTGTTTAAAACTGGATTAACCAAGAGACAAGTCAATAAAAATGCCCCAATTGAAACCCAGAGAGAACAAAGAATGAATAAAACATAATAAGTATAAGAGACATGAGGAGCATGTTCAAAAAGGCTTGTTATCAAGGAATCCCACCCCACAAGGAGAAATGGATGGAATGGAACTGTATTTGAAGAGAGAATGGCTGAGATTTTTTCAAAATCTTAAAGACATCACTCTACAGATTCCAGAAACACAATAAACACAAATAGAATAAAGACAAAGAAAAAGTGTTAAGATTAGCAAAGGGAAAAATTACATGACACTTTCAAAGGAGAAAAAAATGGGCTAATGAATGACTTTCAACAGAAACTATGGAAGTCACAAGACAATGGAATGCTACCTCTAAACACCAAGAGGAAATGGGAAAAACTGCCAACCTAAAATTCCACACCCAACAAGATATTCTTCAAATCATGGAGACAGAATAAAGATATACTCTCACACACACATACACACACACACACAGTAAAGTTGAGAAAATTAATCTCCAGCAGACATGCACCACAAGGCATTCTAAAGCAAAATATTCCAAGTGAAGAAAACTATCACAGATAACAGGATGAAAATGCTCGAAGGAATGAAAAACACCATAAAGGATAAGTTTCAGGTAAGTTTGAGAGCAATGATTGTTCAAAGTGGTCTCGTGGTATTTCTAAGAAAGGCAGAAGTAAAATATATGACAATAATGCCATAACAAGCAAAAGGGGATACATGAGAAAAACCTTTTATAAGATTCTTCAATTTCTCAGGAAGCAGTATAAATGCTAATTTCTAAAGGCAGATTTTTATACTTTAATTATGCATATCTTATACTATATGGAATAAAAATGTATAACTATAAGGCCAAAGCACTAGGGAAAAATGAAATAATAAAAATACTTCGTTATCTGAAAGAAGAAAAGGAGGAATAAGAGAATTCAGTACAGATACAGTGAAGAGAAAACAAATTATAAGATACAAGAATGGCTGTACAACTATGAATGGCATTAAGTTAAATGTAAATGGGCTAAACACGTTGATTATGATAAAATGTTCCATACTGGTTTTAAAAAAAGAAAATAAAAAGTTCTCAACTATGTGCTTCTTCTAAGGGCATACTTTAAACAGAAAGGCAGTGAGGTTATATTAATATAAGACAAAATATAATTTGGGGCAAGAGTTATTGCTAGAGGTAAAGAGAGACTTTTTGTAATAATTAATAAAGTGTATAACAAGAAGATATAGTGTTTTAGTCCATTTGTGTTGCTATAAAGGAATACCTGAGGCTGGGTAATGTATAAGGACAAAACACCTATTGGGTTCATGGTTTTCCAGACTGTACAAGAAGCATGGCAGCAGCATCTGCTTCTGGAGGGGACCTCAGGCTGCTTCCACGCATGGTGGAAGGGGAAGAGGAGCCGGTGTGTGCAGAAATTACATAGCAATGGAAGAAGAGGCAGGAGGGGCAGGAGGGGCAGGGATGGAGATAAGGTTCCAGGCTCTTTTTAACAACCAGCTCTCATGAGAACTAACAGAGCAAGAACTCACTTGTTACAACAAGGACGTACCCCCAGCCATTCATGAGGGATCTGCCCCCATGACCCAAATTCCTCCCACCAGGCCCCGCCTCCAACACTGGGGATCAGATTTCAACATGAGCTTTGAATGGGTAAAATATCCAAACTCTAGCATATAAAAACTTACATTTTTATGCATAGCTCAAAATTATGGAAAGAAAAAAAGCTGTAGATAAAAATATAGGCCAATCTATAATTATTGGTGGTGATTTTAATGCACCTTCCTAAATAGCTGGTAGAACAAACAGATCAAAAATCAGTGAAGATACAAAATGTCACCACACAACTGTGACAGCTAACCACGGAATTGACCTATATGCACATTCCATCCAGCATCTGCAGAATACACATTGTTTTAAAAAGTAAAAGTGGGAAGAATACTCAGACCACATTCTGGCCACAAAGCAAGTCTCAAGCTATTTCTGAGAACTGAATTCACACAAAGTACACTCTGCCCACAATGTAATTCAACCAGGAATCAATAACAGAAACACATGGGTCAAAGATGAAACCACAATGAAAATAATTAGAAAATATGTTCAATTGAAATATAACATTGACACTTGTTAGATGCAGCTAAAACACTACATAAAAGGTACATTTATAGTTTTGAATGCATATATTAGAAAATAAGAATCAATTATTTAAGCTTCTACATAATAAAGCTTTTTTAAAAACCCTGCAAGGGGCCAGGCATGGTGGCTCACACTTGTAATCCTAGCACTCTGGAAGGCCGAGGCAGGAGGATCACTTGAGGTCAGGAGTTCAAGACCAGCCTAAGCAAGAGTAAGACCCATGTCTCTAAAAATAAATAAATAAAATAAAATAATTTAATTTTAAAAACCTTCAAATAAAACTCTAAGAAAATAATATAAAAAAGAAAATAATAAAATTAATAGTACAAATCAATGATATAGAAAACATATGTAATAGGAAAAAATTTTAAAAAGCTAAAAATTGGTTCCATGAAAAGATTTAGAAAATTGATAAAAACTCATCAAGATTGAACAAGAAAATAAGAGAGAAAGTACAATTAGAAAGCTTAGAAAAGAATAAAAAAGCATGTCACCATAGATCCTACAGGCTATTAAAAGTTAGTAATAAAGGGGGATGGACACGCTTGAAGCTCTCACTTGGTTGGGGCAAGGAAAATATATGTAACCTAAACATTTGTACCCCCATAATATGCTGAAATAAAAAAATAAAAATAAATAAACAAAAACGATATTATGGACAAATTTATGCCACTAAATGTGCATATATAAAGTAGAAAATGTACTCGGATAAAGTAGACAAATTGCCTAAAACCATTTACCAAAACAGGCAAACAAAAATGAGAAAATGTGAATAGACTTCTATCTGATAAAGATATTAAATATTTAAAATATTTTTTATAAAATTACTTGAGATACAAATAACTTTACTAGTAAATTCTTCCAACTACTTAAGATATAAATAAAAATCACAATATACAAACTCCTTCAGAGGATATAGAAAAAGGAAACACTCACACAGTCATTTTATGCAGACAGGAAAACTCTTAAGACCACAACCTAACAAAGACTATTATAAGGAAGGAAAACACTAAACCAATGCATCTCATGAACACAGATACAAAAATTCCAAACAAGTTATTAACAAATCAAATCCAGCCAAGACAAAAGGTGATACTTCATGACCAAGTGGGGTGTATTGAACATTCCAAACTCAAAAAATGGTACTATGGCTTCTAGTAATAGAGGAATAGCTTATTTTAGAGCAAACCTACAGATAACTACTATAAAATTCTTAGCAAAATGCAAAGGCAACTCCCAGAGTTACCGGAGAAGAGCAACAAGCAGACAAGCAGGCCTGGGGGTGGGGTGTGCATTTGGAAGAAGAGAAAGGCTCTGCGTGAATTTCCAATTTCCAGTCGTTATCGAGGGCCGGCCAAAGTTGTCACCACACCAGGCAGATGCAACAGGGATGGAAACCAGTCTTGCTGGCACAAAGAATCGAGGACAGACTGTGGGGACCACAGCAGGTGGCATATGACAGGATAAATTCTGGACAACAGAGAACTGCAGAGATTGATACCTGAATCCTGCCTGTGAACCTTCCCAAATCTCTGGCTGACCTCGGAAACAGGGATCACGTTAAATGCAAATGAACTGAAACAAAAAGGACTGAGCAGGGATGTCAGGCATTTTCCCTTACTGTGAAGAGAGTGTTTGCAGTTTAAATTCAGCCAAAGTAAACTGCCTTTAAAAACAGATAAAATAGCAATAATCTTTAAAAGAACGTAAAGAATCTAGTCTTTATAATTTTTAATCACAATACTGTGGTGTAATTCCTAAAATTGCTAGACACTATTTTAAGAAGAAAAGGGAAAAACATGAAAATTTGGCCCCTAATGAAGAGTAAAGGCAAACGACAGAGACTGACCCCAAGATGACTCGGAGTTGGGTCCTCACAAGGACACTCCAGGGCAGGAAGAAAATGAGCTGCAGTGAATGAACAAAGAGAAATGTCATTAAAATACGGAGAACCCAATGCAAACTATTTAGACATATGAAATAGTAAAGAACCAAATCAAAAGTCTAGAACTAAAAAATATACTACCTGAAATAGAAAATGCAACATATATGTTTGACAGCAGAAAGGAGATAACAAAAGAGCAGCGTCAGTGAACTTGAAGGTACACTAATAGGAGTCATCTAATCTAAAGGAAAGAAGAAAAGAGATTGACAGAAATGAATGTGGTGTCAGAGACCTGAGATGGCTGGTTAGGGTGCTCCAGGCCCAGGGAAGACAGCAACAGGTGGCAGGTGGCCCAACCCTGAGTGTGGGGCTCAGGGCAGAGACCTGAGAGTCGGGTGAGTGTGGGCTCACCCTGCCTTGGTGGGGGTGGCTGAGCCTCATGTGCCCCCCACCAGCCCCTGTCCCCTGGTTCCAGAAGGGTAAGGAGCAGGTGACCCAAGGGCATCCCACAGCCCCCCGCGCTGTCCTGGGGCACCCTGCACAGCGGGAGGAACCGAGGCACCTGCTGGCCAGGTGTGCTCTCCTGCCCTCAACCCATCCTTGCCCTCCCTCAGTGTAAGAGACGGCAGAAGGGATTTGGCCAGAAGTGCAGGCCACAGGCCAGTGAGAGGTTACCTCTGGAAGGTGGACATGCTCCACAATGTCATTAGAAGTGACATCATGTAGACTAACATGCCCTCTCACAGAATGCCCCCTGGTGTCACCTGAGAGTCAGAAAACTAGGCTGCTTGGACGTGGGTGCCTCAGTGTGACAATTGTGACATTCTCACTTATGAAGACTGTTTTGGTGTCATGTGTCTCTCAACGCACACAACTTTTTCTGATGGAGAAAATATTTTCCTTAAATTGCTTATTTCTAGTTATGCACTGAAACTTAGACAAATATATACACCAGACACACAGACATGCACACACACAAAGTCTGGAAGGCCCAGGTATTTTCTACAATATTCCGTCTATTGCAGCCCACGTTCCTCCCCATCTGATATTTTCATAACCCTAGTCCTTCGCATGCAGTGCTTCAGGAAATTGAAAGTTTAGGGTGTGAAGTGCCACAGCAAAGAGCCTGCTTCAATAAAGCTTGTTAGAGGCCCCGGAAGAATCCAGAGCTTAACAGCGGCAGAGCTGATTCCGTCTGACAGCTTAGTCATCCTATGGAACGCTTGGGAACCCCCTGAGGAAAGCTGTGTGCAAATCAGCATCCTCAAGCGAGCTGCTGCATAAGGTTTCCTTCTGCTCGACAGAGATTCATGCAACCAACTGAAAACACTTTGCAAATGGTCTGAAAAACCCCAAAACAGTAAAGGAAACATATTAAAACGGGAATGTCACAAGGCACTTACCTATCCATTTTGTGTGAAAGGAATACTCGCTGGCGGGTGGCATTGGGAGACTTTTATTGCATTTGCACTCGGTGTTTCCACAGACGGGGTTAATTACCTGCGTGGGTGAACTTTATTCTATCACCTTAGTGTTGTCGACAGGGGACATTCAGTCTGACATTTCCGGCTTCTCACCGTCGGTCTCTGTCAGCTATAAACGACTGTGATAACGGATCGCAATGAGAACCGGACGCTGCTGTGGGTTTCCCAGCCGTTCACGCAGGACAAGACGCTGTCGGGACAACAGCCAGACTGTTAGGAATGTTCGCTGATCTTGTTTGGTTTTCCTAGACACTGTTAAAAGTTGATCAGTAATTAATTAAAAGTTAATTTCTGACGTCTGATACTGAGAAGAGAGAATGGCAGTTTTGTTTGATCTTAATGGGAAAGTCTCAAACGGACACCGTTATAGTAAATTTCACTGGGAACCACCACGGATCTAATGGACATGACACAAATGTACGTTCACATTCAGACAAGTGGGGAAATCTGAAACAAGGCAGTGTGGGTTTGATGTTAGGCACACACATGAAGAATCACAGTGAAGACTGTTGTTCCTATGGTAAGGAACAGCAGAAGACTAAAAATTCCAAACAGCAATAAATCTCCCTAGAGAATATACACAAACATGTTTCTTTTCTTGTCTTCTAAATAGCTACAGGGGTATTGAGATTTTCTATTTCTCCTTGTGTCAGCTTTGGTAATTTGTGCCTTGTGATGAATTTTTCCATTTCATCTAAGTTGTTAAATTTATTGTCATTATTTTTTCATAGCATCTCTTTCCTCTCAATTGCATGTCTGCAAGTTCTACAGTGATGTTCCTGCTTCTTTCCTGAGACAGGTAACATATGCTTTCTCTTTTTGTCCTTGATCACTTTAGCTAGAGGCTTACCATTTTACTGACCTTTTCAAAGAACCTACTATTATTTCCAAGGATTTTCTCTGTTTTCTGTCATTGATTTTTTATTTATCTTTATTACTTCCTCCCTTCTACATACTGTCTGTTCCCTTACCTGATTCTTCAGGTGGAAGCTTAAATCATTGATTTCAAACCTCTCTTTTCTATATAAATATTTAACATTATAAATTTTCCCTTAAGCACTGCTTTGTTGCAACCCATAAATTTTAGTACATTGTCTTCTCATTATTACTCACTTCAAAATATTTTCCAAGTTCCCTTATGATTTCTTTATTGAGGCAATGATTACCTAGAAATGTATTATTTAACTTTCAAAAATTTGAGGATTTCCCAAAATCTACTTACTGTTTATTTCTAATTTAATCTTTTGTTGTCAGACAATATACACTGTATAATTTTAATCCATTTAAACGTATAAAAACCTGTTTCATGGCCCAGCACATAGTCTACTTAGGTGAATGTTCCATGTGGGTTTGGATGGACTGGATCTTGCTCTTGTGTTCTGTAAATGTCAGTTAATCAGGCTGGTGGATGCTGCTATTCCGGTCTTCTGTATCTTTACTGATTTTCACTCTGCTCAATCTATCAGTTACCGAGAAAACGGAGCTAAATCCCCAACCACAATTGTATATTTGTCCATTTCCAACTTTGTTTCTGCCAGTTGGTGTCTTATGTATTTTGAGACTTAGTTATATTAGGTATTTACATATTTATGACTGTCATGTCTTTTTATTGAAATGTCCCTTATTGTCCTGATGCTAATGTTGTCACCCTCACTTGCTTATAATTAGTGCTTGAAAAATATAATATTTTCTATCCTTTCATCCTTATGTTCAAAAAATATTTCTTATAGACAGCATCATTTTAACCAAATTATATCTGCATTTAAATGGGTGTGTTAAAACTTAATTTTATTTATTTGTTTTATTTAACTAATTGCTCATGTGGTTGAATTTCAGTCCATCGTCTTGCTGTAAGCTTTATTACTCCCATCTCTTCCTTGTTCTTTCTTTTTCCACACTTTTATGGAGTATTTTTCAGCATTTCATTTTGTTTTCTGTTGACATACTAGTAGTTACTATTCATCTTGTTCCCACAGTGTTTGTGGTTCAACATATCACAATTTACCTTTATAAAACATCATACCGCTGCACATGTAAGAACATAACAACACGCTTCCACTTCCCCCTTTGCACCCACTATGCCAACATTGGGGCACATCTCACCCCATCACACTCACCCCATCCAGCACCCATGCATACCGTCAGGGGACCAGAGGGCAGCTCCACCTGGCGTCACTCCCCTGGCATCCAAGTGTGCCATCCAGAGGCCGGGGGATCGAATTGCCCTGCCTGCTACTTCTGGCACATGCCATCAAGGGCTCTAACAATAGGCCCAGAACACCTGCCACAGGTGCCCAACCACACTGTCCAGAGGCCTGGGGATTGCCCCACCCAGCCCACCATAGCCTGTTCTCCTACATGCCATTAGGGCCTGGAGGACAAGACAGCACTAGTGCCAATATAACCCCGCCACCCGCCACCACACACTACCTGGGAACCTGGGGACTAGCCCACCCAGTCTGTTGCTGCCACAGCCAGCACCAGCACCATTACCAATGTATGTTGCCCAAGGGCCCAAGGACACCCACCCACCCAGCCAGCCTACTGCTGCCACTGCGAGCACCCAAGCAAACTGCCTAGAGACCCAAGAATTATCCCACCTAGACCCACTACCACTGGTGCCCACACACACCACTGGCCCAAGGACAGACATAATAAGCCCATTACTGCCAACACTTGAGCCTGAGGACCAGCCTGCCTGGCATCCTTGTCCCCAGCAGAGCCTCACCACAGTCTCCATAGAAACCACAACCTAAGCCATTGAGGACATCACAGACACCACTAATGCTGGTTATAGCTGAAGAAATCATATGGAGACTACACCACTACATGCACCTAGAATCAAAGTTAAAGTGCCCTACCCAACCAACTATAGATACAATTACAGGAAAAAGTCTTCCCCTATGAAAGCCAATCCAAAAAATTGAAAGAAGCAACTATTACACCAGATGCACAGATATCAACATAAGGACACAAGAAACGTGAAAAAGCAGGGAAATATGACATCTCCAAAGGAACAAAATAATTCTCCAATGACACATTCCAA
>CAUYPO010024781.1:0-33081 GCA_963574435.1 Cheirogaleus major | reverse complement strand
TCTGGAACATCATCATAACTCTCCAAACCCCGAATTCCATCCTGAATTTCTTGCGACTCTATTTCCTTTAGAACCATTGGCCCCAATCTCTTATGTCGAGCAATAGAGCTCTCATGGGGCAGATGAGAAGGGCTGCTCGTCACGATGAAATGCATGGGTTGTGCAGATAAGCTGCGTAGCCACGCCCATCACTAGGTCTTATTTTCGGGGTAGGGCTTATATTGCGCAAATGCTTAGAAATCCTGCTAGGGCTTAGTTTATGGGTAGGTCTTATTTTCGGGGAAACACGGTAGTATTCTTAATGAAGACATTCTTTAGAAAAGTTAGAAAAGATATGGTTTTAGGTTGTTGGAGGAAATAGGCAACTTAGGCAGCTGAGTAAAAGAGTTAATTCTGGTTAAAAGCATGGCCTCTGTGGCCAAACTGCCTAGGCTCAACTTTCAGCCTTGCCACGCAATAGCTGAATGAAAGTGGACAAGATACTTAAAATTTCTTGGAGGATAAACAAGACCTACCTTAAAGACTGTAAATCTTACTGTAAAGATTAAATTAGATATAAATAGCACTTAATTCAATAAATGGTCCTGGGATAATTAAATATCCATATGCAAAAGAATGAAGTTGGGATGGACTCCATCCTCACACACAAAAATTAACTCAAAATGAATCAGAGAACTAAAGGTAAGAGCTAAAATTATGAAACTCTTAGGGCAGAAAACATAGTAAATCTTTGTAACTTGGACTAAGCAAAACTTTCTTAAATATGACCAAAAGCACAAGCAACAAAAGAAAAAATAGATAAATTGGACTTCATCAAATTAAAAAATTTGGGCTTTAAAGGCTACACTAAGAAAGTGAAAAGACAGCCCACAGAATGAGAGAAAATATTCGCAAATAATATTATCTAATAAGAGACATGTATGTAGGCTATATAAAGAACTGTTACAGACCAATGATAAAAAGACAAATAACTCCATTATAAAATGGGTAAAGGATCTGTATAGATACTCGGCAAAGAAGATACACAAATGATCAACAAGCATGTGAAAAGATGCTCAACATCATCACCCATCAGGGAAATGTAAATCAAAACCACAAGGAGATATCCTAACACATCCATTAGGATGGCTATGATAAAAAAGACAGATAATAACAAGTGTTGTTAGCAAGGATGTAGAGAAATTGGAATGCTCACACACTGCTGGCTGGAATGTAAAATAGTGTACCCAGTTTGGAATACAGTCAACAGTTCCTGAAAACGTTAAACAGCATTACCGTATGACCCAACAATTCTGCTCATACATATATCCCCAAGAAAAATGAAGACATATGTCCACATAAAACTTTTACAAGAATGTTCAAAGCAGCATTATTCATAATACCCCTAAAGTGGAAGCAGCCCAAATTTCAATCAACTGATGAATGGATAAATGAAATACAATAAATCCATACAATGGAATATCATTCAGCCATGAAAAGGAAGGAAGTACTGATATGTGCTACAAGATGGATGGACTTTTAAAACATTATGCTAAGTGAAAGAAGCCAGTCACAGTGATTGCATAGTGTATATTTCCATTTATATGAAATGTCCAGAATCACCAAATAGAGACAGAAAGTAGATTAGTAGTTGCCTAGGGTTGGGATGGAGTTAGAAGGAATGGAGAATAACTGATAATGGGTAAAGGGTTTCTTCTGGAGTAAAAAAATATTCTAAAATTGATTTTGGTGATGGTTACACATATCTATGAACATACTAAAATTCACTGAATTGTATTACTTTAAAAGATCAAGTTGCACAGTATATAAATTAAATCTCAATAAAGCTATTATAAGAGGGGTAAAGCACTTAAAATAGTGCCTTACACATATTAGCTAATATTATTACATATCAATGATATTAGAGCATCCCTTAAAGATTGCCTACTCGAACTCTAATGTTACAGATGAGGAAGTTGAGGGCCACATGGCTGACTTACCCAAGATTACATGGCTAGCTCGTTAAGAATCAGTGCTGAATCAGAAACTTTACCCAGTGTTAGTCAGTATGTTTTCTAGAATCCAGAGTTTCCTTTCAACAATGTGAAAAACCGACCCTAGGTCAAAAGTTCCCAAGTCTGAGAAAACTAAAGCCAAATCAGTTCTCCAGAGTTAAGACAGGATTTATACTTTAAAAATAGAGATACAGAACTCTTTCTGGAAAGAACTATCAAATTCTTATAAGAAATAGTCTATCCAAACAGAGGGAAAGGGCTATCTGAGTAAGTTACAGTGCAGTCACTCCTTAAAAATATGTGTTAAGTTTTTAGGGGAAAAGGAAACAGACAAGTCTGCAGACCCTTGGGTGGGATGGGTGTAGCAGGTTCACAGAGAGGCTCACATGCCGTACTAAAAGGAGTCTACTGCCTAAAGCCAATTCACATCCTTAAAAGGCCAACAGAAGAGAAATTAAACTTAGAAGAAACATTTTAAGACTGTGCTGTTATAAAACCATAGGCCACTTATCTGATTAATGATGGCAATGAGAGTGGGGAGCAGAAAAGAGTCACTGTCATCTCACACAGAGAACAGCATCTCTTAAGAGAGTGCCCTGTCCTTCCATTTCAGACCCTGGTGGGCAGGCTCAGTGGAGAGGAGCAAGAAGAGAGCAGAAAGAGGAAGACAAGATGACACAACCAAGCTTCTCTCAGGCCAGACTGAAAGTCCTCAGGAAAAGCCTCCATGAACAGGGATGAAAGAGCGAGGAAAAAACAGGGAACTGGACCAAGGTGAAAAGAAATAAATCTACTTTTTTTTCTGGAAAGAAGTCTATCATAAGAGCAAACCTTCCAAAACATAATTAGTATAATCCTCAAGAAAATGTCACATGGCCCTGAGTATGAGAATACAAGAATCCCTGTCCTGTGCTTGCCCAGCTAGTTTTCTTGGTACCATCTTCCATCCTTTGATGGGCCCAAACTAGCTCTCTGCCCCCATGGCTGCCCCCCGTGTCCCTGTCCCTGCCCCTCACCCACTCAGGCTTGCTGCTCCCACCTGCCTCCCCTGATATCTCTCCAGTGATCTTTACTTTTATTCTAACTTTATTACCAAAAAAAGCCAAAGAAATGACAATGGGGAGTCAAAAAATAACCCATGGAGTACTATTCAGCTTTAAGAAACAATGGTGATATAGCACTTCTTGTATTTTCATGGATGGAGTTGGAACCCATTCTACTAAGTGAAGTATCTCAAGAATGGAAAAACAAGCACCACATGTACTCACCAGGAAATTGGTATTAACTGATCAACACCTAAGTGGACATATAGGAATAACATTTATCGGGTGTTGGGCAGGTGGGAGAGGGGAGGAGGGGATGGGTATATAAAACATAATGAGTGAGATGTGCAACGTATGGGGGATGGTCATGCTTGAAGCTCTGACTCGAGGGGGGAGGGGGGCATGGGCAGTATACATAACCTTAACATTTGTAGCCCCATAATATGCTGAAATAAAAAAAAAATGTAAAAAAATGTGAAAGAACATACGACCAGGCACAAGATACCTTTTACCTTTACCAGCTAGGTCTTATGTAGCCTGGTAACCACTTTTTAAAATGCTACAAAGATCATTCCAGTGGGTTTCTGGAGATGGCTTCCACAGGCTCAAGAGAGTCGCTGGGCACATTTCTTCCTGACTCTGTGTTCAGTGACTTCAACGCTGATAGCTTGAAATTAATCATAGTGGGAGTATTTACTATATGAAAACTGGTGAACTCAGCAAATCAGCACTTTCCTCTTCCTCCCCCAGGTAGTTTTTAAACATCTACCAGAACAGCACTAGCCAAAACACTTTCATTCAGAATCTTTAGAAGCATTTT
Source organism: Cheirogaleus major (assembly GCA_963574435.1). Lineage (NCBI taxonomy): Eukaryota > Metazoa > Chordata > Mammalia > Primates > Cheirogaleidae > Cheirogaleus > Cheirogaleus major. Next base: position 29,224 of record CAUYPO010024781.1, on the reverse strand, counting down.
TTATAACTTTAACATTAATCTCTTTTCTTTGTTGTTATATACCTTTCAGAGCTGAGTTTCATCGGTTGACATTTGAAATAACATTGTCATGTCCTTTATGCTTCAAAGACTTCCCACTATTAAAAATTAAATGCCATCAATTTCCCTTTTCCCCTATTTACTCACAGGGCTTCTTTGCTCCTTTTTAAAATTGTAATTTCAATGTGTACTTGCGCCAAGAACTATTACATTCAAGTCGTTTGAGTGCTTGTCTCTAGAGGTGCTTTAGTTCACAATAGAACTACATTTAATGACCTGAAAATAACATAACTGCAAGGGCAGATCTCTGGTTAATCATTCAGAGAAGCCAATGAGCCAGAGTATTAGATAAGCTCCAATTTTGTGACCATCATTCATATATAATTTTAAGTATTTCCTAAATGAGAATCTAAGAAGTGTGAAGTAAGGAGACTTTCTGAACTATGAGAAGAAATAAGTTAATGAATTATTTGAAATCAGCATTATTCACTAGTACCTAGACTAAAGCCTATTGGTATATAGCAACAAAGTCAATTATCTGGGGAAGAGCAAAAGAAAGTTTTAATATTCTAATTTTATAAGAGTTGATAGAAGATCTATCCTGGATAGATGGGTTCAATGTATCCACATACTGGTCAAGTGATTCTTAAAATTAATAACTTCTAAACAAAGTTACTAAATATTTTTGCTTCTTCACATGATTTACAAACTGGGTCAAAAGTCTCAACTTGGGCAATTTATTTTCAAGATTGCATATAATTCCTCACCTACCTGAGTTCATATTGAAATAATTTACAAACCAGTAAAGGAGGAAACAACTGAGCCATTCTTAGAAACTAGTGATACATGACATCTTCCTGGACAAAATTTCAGGAATTTCTGCTTGAAATAGTGTTAATTTAGTTTGATAAAAGCCATAGAAGATGCAAAAATAATAATAATTCAATTTTACCTCCTTCAAAAAAGATATATGTATATATGTAAGGTAAGTAAAGATAATGCTGACAGATTCAATCTATCATACTCTAAATGAATAGTCAAAAAATGTATCAAAAGAAAATTTGGGGAGAAATGGAAGGTTTATTCTTAGACCTACTGGCTGCTTGGATCTCTGGGAGGCATACTAACATCCAGAAAGGTGTGATCTAGCCAAGCATAGAACTAGACACCACTAGAATTTATTGTGGCAAAGATAATAACAGCAGATGGAATTAATAATGATGTTTTGATAAAAGGAAGTACTCTTGGGACTATTTGTTTCCTCCAATCCTGCCAGGCTACAGGGTCTGGAAATAATAAGGAATTCAAACAATGACTTATGTCAATTTTTAACAGAATACATATAAATGCCATTTGGCTATAAGTTGAAATTGAATAAACATACATTTTTCTTCAAAGGAATAAACAAATCAAAAAATTACTCATTAATGAAAATAGACAATGACAAAATAGAAAAGAAGCAACAAGAAAACACTAAAAATTATTTGGTCCAGGTAAAATTGAACCTGATATTTATAGTAGCTAACTATAAAAAACAAGATGAACTCATGTATTATAAGGGAAAAATAACCAGATTACGTAGCCAGACTGGATAAAAATAAAATTTAATAACATTTTGCTTGTAAGAAAAATTCAAAAGTAAAATGACTCAGACCAATAAACCTTACGTAAACCTAAAGAAAGAAAGGAAAATAAGGATAATATTAGACAATATGAATTTAATTAAAAAGAAAAAATGGAGTAAATTTCACATAGGAGGATCAGGAATCATATCTTTAAATGCCCAATGTTCAGTAATGAAGCCCCACAATATACAAATAAGCATAATATAGATAAGTCCAATGGGAAACGAACAATTATAGAGGGAGACTTTAATGTTTCTCTACAAATCAATAGTAGATCAATCATGTAAAGTAAAACAAGAATATGGAAATGTTGAATATAATGATGAACATTAGTGATGTACCAAATATGGAATTTGCTGCTTTTTAAGTGTATAGTAGAATTTTATACAAATTAAACACATGTAAACCAAAAAAGAAAATCTTAGTTAAGCATCTCAATCAGAAATCATGTTGGCCATATTTTCTGACCACAATGTAATATTAAAACTAAGAATCAAGTGAAAATATTTAAACACAAAAACTTTAAACCTTGACATTTAAACATCTTAAAAATAAACTTTGGAAGACAGAGGAAGATGAATATTCAATGGTACATTATTTGGTTTGCACAATTGAGAGTGACATATAATTCTAATGGAATTTCTCTATAAATATAATTATATACTAGTTTTTAGAACATGAAACAGAAAAAAATATTGCTGAGACAAAATTTTTAGAAGAATTCAAATTGACTTTGCTGCTGATATGATATTCTGTGGTCCCCAATCTCCAGGCCACACCTGGTACCAGTCGGTAGCCTATTAGGAACCTTCACAGCTGCTCCCCATCACTCATCACTGCCTGAAGTTTGCTTCTCACCCACCCTTCATGGCTGTGGAAAATTTGTCTTCCATGAAACTAGTCCCTGGTGCCAAAAAGGTTGGGGACTGCTGATCTTATCTATAGAAAAATCTAAAGTCTCCACCAAAAAAATTCTTAGATCTGATAAATAAACTCAGTAAAGTTACAGCATATAAAATCAACAGACAAAAACAGTGGCATTTCTATATATCCATAATGAACTAGCTGAGAAAAAAATCAATAAGGCAATTTCATTTACAACAGCTGCAGAAAAGAAAAACCCCTAGGGATAAATTTAATCAAGGAGGTGGGGTGAAAGATCTTTACAATGAAAACTATAAAACACTGATGAAAGAAATTGAAGAGGACACAGACAAATGGAAAGACATCCCATGCTCCTAGATTGGAAGAATTAATATCCTGAAAATGGCCACACTTCCCAAAGCAATCTACAGATTCAATGCAATCTCTATAAAAATACTAACATAATTTTTCACAGAAATACAAAAAACTATCTTAGTGTATAGTAACCAAAACCCGCATGATATTGGTATAAAAACAGACATGTAGACCAATATCACAGAATAGAGAACTCAGAAATAAATCCACATATTTACAGCCAACTGATTTTCTATGAAGGCACCAAGAATATACATTAGGAAAATGACACCCTCTTCAATAAATAGTACTGGAAAAACTGGATATCTATATGCAGAAGAATAAAACTAGACCCTTATTTCTCAGCATATACAAAAATTAACTCAAGATAAAGGCTTAAACATAAGACCTAAAACTATAAACCTACTAGAAGAAAACTATTAGGGAAAATACTTCAGAAAATTGGTGTAGGCAAAAAATTTATGACTAAGACCTCAAAAACACAGAGAACAAAAAGAAAAATAGATTAATGGGACTATATTAAACTAAAATGCTTCTGTACAGCAAAGGAAACAATCAACAGAGTGAAGACATGACCTGTTGAATAGGAGAAAATATTTGTAAACTATTCATTGACTAGGGACTAATATCCAGAATATATAAGGAACTCAAACAACTCAACAATAAGAAAACCCAAATAATCCCATTAAAATGTGGCCAAAGGATGTGATTAGACATCTCTCAAAAGAAGACATAAAAATAACCAACAGGTATAATTATTAGGGAAATGCAAATCAAAACCACAATGAAATATCTTACTTCAGTTAGAATGGCTACATTTAAAAGATAAAAAATAACAGATATTGCCAGAGATGTGTAGAAAAGGAACTCTTAAAAACTGGTTGGGGAATGTAAATTATTTCAGCCACTATAGCAAATGGTATGGAGATCTCAAAAAACTAAAGATAGAACTACCATATGATTCAGCAATTCCACTACTAGATATTTATCCCGAGGAAAAGAAATCAGTAGAGGAATATCTGCATGCACATGTTTATTATAGCACTAGTCACTATAGCAAAAATATAGAATCAACCTAAGTGTCTATCAGTTTACAAATGGGTAAAAAATAATTTAGTTTATTAAGTATGAAACGTCTGATTTCCTTAAGTACTAAGTTTGACAGTTGATATATCTGACATTTCACTTTGATACTTCTGGTTTTATTTTTATGGTGAAGGTACAGCCTCATTCTTCCAAATGCACAGTTTACCTTGTGACTATCTTTCAAAAATTTTTTAGAACAATTTTTGTGAAACCATGGATAGGTCAAAAATTCATGTTATTTTCAAGTATGAGTTCTCTCATGGAACCAATGCTGCACAGACAGCTCGAAATATCAATGAAGTGTCTGGGAAGGATGTGGCTAATAAATGCACAGTATGTTGATGGTTTGAGAAGTTCCATTCTGGTGATTTTACTCTTAAACATGAGCCACATGGGCAACCTGAGACCAAGGTGGATAATGATGAGCTGAAGATTGCAGTGGAAGTGAATCTATCTCAACCAACACAAGAATTAGCAGCAAAGTTTGACATTACTATTCCAATAATATTGGACCATTTGAAAAAATCAGCAAGGTAAAGAAGCTGGATAAATGGATATCACATGAATTAAATGAGCATCAGAAGAGAAATTGTCTTGAAGCTTGCTTTTCTTTGCTGTCACGACATAAAGGTGAACCATTTCTACACTATATCATTATGTGTGATGAGAAATTGATTCTTTTTGACAATTGCAAGTGTTTGGCACAAGGTCTGGATATAGATGAAGTACCTAAACACAGTCCAAAACCGAATATTCATCAAAAAAAGCTAATGGTGTGTGTTTGGTGGTCCAGCGCTGGTATTATCCACTACAGCTTCATGAAACTCAGTCAATCAATAACAGAGGATGTCTACTGCAACCAATTGGATGAAATGATGAAGATACTTGTATTTAAGCAGCCAAGATGCTCAACCACATGTCACACAAACAACTCTGCTCAAACTACAGAGGCTGGATTTAAAAACTCTCTGTCATCCAAATGTAAATTTTTCCCCCAGTTTCATGATTTATCAGCTCTTGTCTATAAGACAAATCATTTAGTTTCTCTGGGAATCACTTCCCTCTTCTGTAAAATGGGGATGATCCTTCTTGTCCAGATTTGAAGATAACATGTAATAATATATTTGAATGCAACTTTGAAGACTATTAAACAGTTTATTCACAAGTTACTATGACTGTACTAATGGAATTATGTATAGTTCTAAATTATTCTTCTACCTACTCAATTAGTTTGTATCCAGGGCAGAACAATTCTTTCTACTTTTCATTTAATAAGATCCAATACCATTTTTGTATGCTATAGATAATTATAAATTTATTCACTCAGAAAGCACTTAATTCCCTACTGTAACACTATGAATTCTGCATATTTTGAATTTTATGTCAAATTAGATGTTCGTTTCTGAGAAAAGTAATGTTCCAATATGTGACACTGGTTTTAATGTAACCTTCTTTAATCACTGCATAAGTATTGCCCATTTATAACTTCACAATAGTATGATACATTCATATAGTTTTTAAAAAGTGCAACATCTCCACAGAATTTCTCCCTTAGTCCCAAGGTTAGCAATGAAAGGTTGCAACTACTTTTAGTGAGAGGGGATACCTGGGAGGATATGCATTGAAAGGAAACTTGCATAAAATTCAGCTAAATCTTGGTAAACTTGTTTGGGGGCAAAAATGAAGTTTGTTATAATTTCAACCCATTCATTTGAAGGCCCTTTCTAGGATTATAACTATAAGGGAAAGAATGTTATTTTTTTCTCTTCTGATACCTTCTAAAATTGATGGTGGCTGATTGAACTTAATCTGGAAAGAGAGGGAAAAGAAAGATCAGGTCCACAGATGAATATGAAAAATGGTTCTTAGAGCCTTTGAAATCCATTCTCCTTTTCTAAAAATAGGAAGGATCCAAATAATACAATCTAGACTTTGGTTATGAAAGGTAAGACTAGAGAGCTCCACTGCTTTTATTTCAACCATAATTATAAAGATTAAAGGGTCCTTGGCTTGTCAAGCACAGCTGCCAAGACTGAAAAGAACAGCTTAAAAGTTGCCTTGAATGATTGGTGCCGTGTTGCAGTGGCTGCACTGGATAATATGCAGACAGAATGTTGCAATGAGTACTCTCCAAATCTGGAACTTATTATTTCAAACATTATTTAATAAAAAGGCATGAAAACATGTGACTCACCTATTCATTGTTACTTATTACCATATAACTAAGCTACCCTTACTTGTAAGTTGGAGCCAAATTAGTCTTTTACTAATGCTCTTTAGCATTAATGTAGTACCCCGAAATCTTGCTTGCTGTGGTAATTAGAAAACAAAAATCATACTTTACATATTTTCTAAAATATCACAAATGCCTCAAAAGCAAAGTATTAAAAGATCAAAATATAATTACAAATAAGAGCTTTTCAAGCCTAGGTATTTTCACATAATCTTGACTATTTTAATGTACATACTGTTTTCTACTTATATAAATTATCCCCAAGAAGATTTTATTCTACTAATTTTTACTATAAATGTGCTAATATACAGACATAACAATTATAAGATAAGGAGATAACACAAAAAAGAAGAAAGATTCAAGCTGAATTGAAGCCAAAGATCTCTGAATGTTGGATAGGGTAGAAAGTTAAGCATTGCAAAATATGAACAGTTATCAATAACTCTTGATTTAATTGAAAGATTTTTGTTCAATATTAGTTTACATTGTTTTGAAATAGATGAAAGATTAAAATAAGGAAAATATAACTCTATATTTCCCATTTTAAAAGAGAACAGAAATGACTATGGCAATGTCAGTTTATATTGTAAAAAGAAATAAAGACAGTTGAACACTAAGGTGGGTTATTGAGTAAGATTATATAATTTTCTTTTCTTGAGGTTTTATTATGTAAGATAAATAGTCATCTATCTTGGAGATTATAGATACAGAAGATTATGTTAGGAAGCTTCTCTGGGTTTTTGACCTTGTAATTTTATGAAACAGTTTGAATGAGTGAAATATCATGGACAGAGCCACCACTGAACAGAGAAAGAGAAATTCTTGAGATTATTTTTAGAAAATCACTCCCACACAAGTGTGGTTGTAAAGTGATCGATGACATGGCTTGTTTATAGGTGCTCCTAACCTAGGCAACATATGAGTCAGAGAAGTTTCCCTTTGATGCCTTTGTGCTGAGCATGATGGTTTATTCAGTACAGAGACACAGAGATGAAAAAGACTTAATTCTTGCCTCCAAGGACTCCCTAGCCTAATTGCAGAGAAGCAATATGCAAATCAATACAAACAGCATGGTGAGTGCAGCATGGATGCTCACAAAAGGTTTTGCAGGTAGTGTAGAGGAGTGGGTTACTTTCTAGGGAAGGAAGAAGTTTGGGAAGGAAAATAAACACTTCCAAATTTTGGTGTGACTAAGAATTTGCCAGGTAGAAGGAAGGACATTCAAAGCTGAGGGAAGAACAGAAAGGAAAACCCCATGCATCAGAGAAGTGTGAGTAGTGTCCTATTGCTGAGCATAGCTTGCAAGGAGGCAAGGAAGGTGGAGTGCCTGGAGTAAAGTTGGAACAGAAATTCAGATAAAGAAGGCCCTGGAAGGGTAAGCTACAGGGCTTGGCTTATTCCCAGAATGAAGTGGGGAACCACTAAAGGATTTTTAAGTATGAGACAAAACTAATCCCTAAAAATTAATCTGGTGGCAGTACGGGAAAAATGATTCATGGGGGTAAGGTTAGATTCAGGGAGATGTTTGGAAAGTATTACTAATAAAAGAGTCTAGGCTAGGCATATTGCATAAGTAATGAGTAATCAGAAAATTAGATCAGATTTAAGAGTCCCATCCAAGGGTAGACTGACTGCATCTGGTTGAGTATAGAGAAAAATTAAAAAGAAGGAATCTGGGAGAGTCTCTCTTACATGGAATATAAGAGGTTTAAACATTTAGGGGAGGAAGAAGAGTTTGATTATGAACCTGTTAACTGGGCTTGGGGGTCACTGATATGTCCTTGTAGCAATCTCCAGGGTTTTTAGCTTAATAGGGAAATTTGGGCTGCATATGCAGAAAGGAGAGGAATTTACTCCAATGCAAGATGTGTCCTGTTGCTACTCAACATGAGTACTTATATTAGGTCATGGCATTAAATAACACTGTATCAGATAGTGAACAATTTATTCCGTTTTTTATTTCCTTCCCCTTTGGATTAACCTCTTGAGAGACTTTCAGTACGGTGAAAATTTGTTCTTAACTTTTGCTAATCTCCCATTAAAGCCAGGAGAATGTTGGCTTCAGGCTCAAGCCCTTTAGCTGACAATAAACATATGATTAAAATGTAATAACATCACTATGTTTTTTGTTAGATTATTTTTTAGCACTGCCTCTTATCTGTGGCACTAATATTGATTTTCCATTAACAATAGTGATACAAATTTTATTTTTTATTTATTTATATTTTAAAATATGTTTCAATTTTATGTCATGAAATAATGTAAAGAAAAGATAATGCAGTTTGCAAGTATGGAAAAAATCATTAAGGTAGTATGTGTTGAGACTTGGTTATACCAAGAAGGGACCATTAATAGGCAATGCTAGATGTGAGATTCATCTTCATATTTGGAAAAACTAGGATTCATCATCTCATTTAGAGTTACTGAAATCACAGCAGCTGATGGATTTTTTTTAATGAAATCTAGGAAAGATTCTTAACTTTCATGGATGGGTTTCAGCAACTCTGTTAATTGTCTAAAATTACCTGCAAATCTTTGTGTCTATGTGTACTTTTTTCCCTTAAGAAGAGATAATATAGTTGTTTGTTTGTTTTTGTTTTTAGATTCTTAAAGGGATCTTTGACCAAAAGAGAATAAGAAAAATGTAAATGAACAGAGAAGAGAGCTAAGGATAGATAGTGCAAGAGGATCACCAAATGAATGGAGAAGTAAAATTCAAAGATATAGGCAGTGGACCCAGAGAGTGCTGTCACAGACTTCAAGGGGAAAGGAGGTATTTCTGAGTCTAAGGGACGAGAAAGTAAATGTAATGGTTATCTTTTTCAAATGTTGTTAAGTCCTGCAGTGAACTAAGGTTTCAGAGATCAGTAGTACCCTCGGACTTAATAATATAGTGACTGTCGCCAAAGCAGTTTCATGGGGTGGTGGGAGTAGAAGCCAGACTGTGATGGAAAAAGAGTTAATAGGTGTGGAGAAGATGGTGACAAGAAATAAAAATTAGTTTTTTCTGGAAGTTGGCTGAGAAAAGAGGAATAAACCGGACTCTAGCTACAGGGTGTTTGGGATCACAAGAGGCTTTTCTGTGTACTTGTTTTATGGATGGGAGTGATACAATCTTAATAATACATTTAAATGATGGAGTCATTAAATAAAGAAAAGGTTACAGTTGCAGGTGATAAAAGAATGGTTTCTAAAACAAGGTTCAGATTGGAATGGGACGGTTGTGGAATCCAGAGCAGAAAGGCAGGTCAGCTTGACTATAGGACCAGAGAGAAGTAAAGAGTTAGAAGCCGTGAGGGAAATTCATTCCTGAGAACCTCTGACTTTTTAGTCAAGAAGAATCATCCCAAGAGTGAAAGGGGCAGCTGGCAGAGACAGAGTTAGTTTTGAGCAGGATGCCAAGCTATGTACCAGCTGCTAAGGAAACTGGAGAGAGTGCCAACCAATAGTAAGAAAAATCTGATGAGAGGCTGAGGGTCCAAATGACATTAGAAACTAAGTCTTTATGGGAACCTCAATTGCAATAGTTTATACAAATGTCCCAGGCAGCACTTAGCTTTAGGAATGTTTTCTGGGGGTTTCTAGGAAATGGCACTGTCTCTGTTCTGAGTCGTGATAGTTCCCTTTCTGACTAGTACCTGGAATGCCATCTCTTACCACTTATTAATGCAGTGGTCTCCAACCTTTTTGGCACCAGGGAGTGGTTTCATGGAAGACAATTTTTCCACAGACAGGAGTGGGTGTAGGGGATGGTTTCAGGTTGATTCAAGCCCATTATATTTATTGCACAGTCAAACCTCTCTGCTAATGGTAATCTGTATTTGCAACTGCTCCCCAGCACCAACATCGTTGTCTCAGCTCCACCTCAGATCATAAGGCATTAGATTCTCATAAGGAGCGAACAATCTAGATTCCTCCTGTGCACAGTTTGCGGTAAAGTTCACGCTGCTATGAGAATCTAATGCCACTGCTGATCTGACAAGAGGCGGAGCTCAGGTGGTGATGCAAGCAATGGGGAGCGGCTGCAAACACAGAGGAAGCTTTGCTTGCTCACTTGCCACTCGCCTCCTGCTGTGCAGCCCAGTTTTAACAGGCCATGGTCTGGTACTGGTCCGCAGCCCAGGGGTTGGGAATTGCAGTATTAAAGGATTTTGCTCCCACAGTTGTCCTTTTTTCCCATCAATTTTTCCTTCTGTGTGATTCACTCCCATTGGTCTAATTCAGACATTAATAGCTCCTATTTTAAAAATAAATCTCCATGGCTCATTCTAGCCACCTTTAATCTTCTTTTTTGGAAACTTTTCCAAAGTTATGTTATACATGTTATTCATTTCCTCACCACCCATCCTTTCTCTTATTATTTTAAATTATAATTTTTTCAGATTTATGTATAAAATTTTATTTAGGGTTTTGAATAGCTAATCTATGTGCACATAATTCAAAGGTATTAAAGTATGTACAAGAGTTCATCTTCCTTCCATCATTGTGCTCCACCATCCAGTTTCCCTCCCTTTAGGCAACTATTATTATCCACTGTTTTAAAAAATATATTTTTATGTATAGGCTTATTTTTCTTTGTGCTGTAATAAATGATAACATACTATGCATACTGCATTGCAACTTTTTCTCCTTGCTTAATTTACTTTGAAAATCTTTTCATTTTAATACATAGAAAGCTGCCTTAATAATTTTAATAGCTTGATAGTATTCCATTGAATGAATATATAATATCTCCCCCTTATCCATGGGGGATATGTTCCAGGATTCCTCAGCAGATGCCTGAAACTTCATATAACTAGACCCTATATACACTATATTTTTTCCTATCCATATCTACTACAATAAAATCTAATTTATAAATTATTCATAGTAAGAGATTAACAACAATAAATAATAATCAAATAGAACAATTATAACAATACTCAGAACAACACACTATTTAAAACTTAGGATTAGTTTTTTCTGGAATTTTTGATTTAATATTTTTAGACTGTGGTTGACTGCAGGTAACTGAAACCAAGGAATATGGAACCATGGATAAGGATGGATTACTAAATACAGTCCATTTTGCTTGTTTTCTATATATAGGTATTTATGTTGTTTTCATTGTTTGCTTATGTACAAAACTGCAAAGAGTAACTTTGAACATATATAATATTTTACTCAAGAGCAAATATATCCGTAAGATAAATTCCTAGGATTGGAATAAGTAGGTCACCAATCTGTGTTCAATCCTTACTGATCAATCTTTTGTCACTACCATTTGACTGAAATAGCTCTCATAATGGTAACATAAAATTCCAAGGTAATTCTTTGTCCTCATATAATTTAACCCTTCAGCAGCTTTGGACACAGCTGATCATTACTCCTTCTTCTTTTTAAATACTTTCCTCTTCTGGCTCACATGGTATTGCAACCTTCTGGGTTTCCCATTATTTCACTAGCTGCTCCTTCTCAGTTTCCTTTTCTGGCTCCTAGTCTCTTAAATATCCATATTTTGGAATGATCTAGAGCTCTTTTTTCAGCTTGATCCTTTAAATGCATTCTCTACTGAAATTATTTCATACAATCCCACTGTTCTAAATGCCATTTATATACTGATGATTCACATTTTTATCTCCAACTCTTTTTTCCTGAGCTCTCTCCCAACTATCCCTGTGATGCCTCCACCTGGATATAGATAAGCTGCTCAAAACTTAACTGTTTCTTCCAAGTCTTCCTGTATCAGTCGGTGAAAACTACACTCTATCAGTTGCTCTGGTCATAAATGGTGACATGAGCCTTGATTCCTTTTCTTCCATCAGCAACCACATCTAATTCACCATCAAGTTTTGTCACCTTTACCTGCAAAAAGATGCAAAATTCAGCCCCTTCTCACCATCTCTACTGCTATCACTCTGATTAAAGACTAGGCTGGGAAATTCTAGTGGCTTCCTGACAGACTCCTTGCTTCCCCTCTTGTCTTCCAACAGCTAATTTCCACATAATAGCAAGAAGATCTCAGTAAAACAATTTCCTGCTGAAATGCATTTATATTTTCCCATTGTACGTAGAAGAAAATAGATACTCTACATATAGGTTAAAAGGCCACATATTATTAACACTTCTGAGAGAAGGAAACAACACAAACAAATTGGACAGATTATCAGATCCATATGGTTCCCCTTCTTTAATACTCATGTGCACTCACTGGCATAATTTTTGCCTCTTTTATGTTCATTCTTAGATTCTAAAACATTTCTCTTTGATCCTTTTCAAATGGAAGGATCATTTCTTTTACAGATGCCAATTCTGAGTTTCCCTACTGCACTTCAAGGGTTCTTCACTTTTGGACCAGAAATTAGTATTTCTTGCCTATCTAATTTAAGGCTGAGGGAATGGGTAGGCACGGTTTCCTATTGTAGGGCACAGGAATTGTGGTCCCAGGTTGGATCACTACAGATGCTTCCCCAGGGGTCTCTGGATCCCATCATCTAAGGCTTCATAGTGGTTTTAGTTAATAACAATCATGAGGCAACACACTGCATTTTGTTTGCTTCAAATAGCATCCCTCCTGTGTCTTATTGAAAAAAAAATTAACCCTTCTACCTCTAATACTAAAAAAAAAAGAGAATCCTACCTTGGCTTTTCAAATATTACCATGCCCATGTTGTTTTACACTACCCATTTATTACTAAGGTAGTAGAAAGTGCATATCGAACATCCTTGAAATGATTTCAGTAATAGTTAATCAAATTGAAAAGGGAGGGCTACCCAGCAAGATGGTGGACTAGAAGCAGCCTTGCGCACTGCTCTCAAGGAGAGGACTGAAGGTTGCAGGTGGATGCCCACCTATGGATGGGCCTTCTTTGAGAGAGCATTGTGACACATTGAGGGGGGGAGGACAATCAGAGTGAAGAATGTGATGGGGTGATCCACTCAGCAATATCGGAAGATACCTGGGGGAGGCATCCACACATGACGAAGGTCAGGAGGAGAGAATGCCAGGACTTTATGGCCCCCCACGGACACTATGCCCTGAGCTGTGGAGAAGCCACTACCACCACAGCAGACCACTGGACTGATCAGGGAGCTGCTTGGAGTCTATGCAGTGACATTGTGGTAGAGAGAGTGAGCATATCAGGAAACCAGTGACCTCCATTCCTGGGTCACTGATACCAGCTGATACCATTTTGAGCTCTGAAATGGAGAGCACCTGGTCTATGAAGAACTCGGCTTTGCTGCAGCCACCTCAGCATCACCCTGGCCAGGCTGGAGGGCAGCTGGGAGGGCAAGTGCACCCAGGACAGGTAGTCAAGACCTCTTCCCCTCACGAGGGAGTTGAGCAAAATGGGCAACACAGATGCGATCTGAGAAGCCCCATGGCAGCTGCTTTGGCAGGTTGAGAGACCCAGCCACCTGGCAGCCTGGCCTTGCAGCCCTGCTCATGGCCCTGCCCCCTAGGTTCCCATGCCACCAGGCCCCATGACCCCGCTCCCAAGGCTTTCATGCCTCCTAGTACCCATGGCCTCACTCATAGACTCCTACTCATTGCCTGGTGGGAACTGCCCCCACAGTCCAACACTCCACCAAATACCTGCTACCTGCAAGTCATGATTGCACCTGAGCCTGGACAGAACAAACATCTGTAGCCCTAACAACGATGAGCACTATCTAGATAGCCTCACTCAGTCCAGCTGCCACTGCCATCACCATGGGGAGAAATGGGCAGAGAAATCTCCTACAACACCAGACTCTGTGGGAGGGACTTGGACAGCCTCCTGCCTGAGCTTCCAACAGTGGACTGGCGAACAACCCACCACTCCACACAGATACCATCTAACACTGGCTTGGACTGTGAAATCACAGGGGACTGGGACAACATAGACAGCTGCATTTACAGGCTCTTAGTACATCTGCCCCTCTCCCACTGAATTGGTCTTCCAGAATAGGTCACAAAAGTGCCATCTAGGGACTTCTCTTTCTTTTCACTAAGTAGAAAAGTTCCCTGCAAAGGAGAACCTATCTACCCTGAGCTGAGAGAAGAGGGTTTGGATGAGAAGAAACCAGAACTCTGGCAACATGAAAATACAAGCTAGTTCAACACCCTGAAAGGATCACAATAGATTTGCAGCAACAGATCCCAACCAAAAAGAAATTGTGAAAATGTCAGAAATGGAATTCAGAATATGGATGACAAATAAGATGAATGGCATTGAAGAGAAAGTTGAAAACCAACAAACACAAAGAAGCCAAAAAAAATATTTTAGGACATCAATGAAAAAAACCAAAAAGTTGCTAAAGAGCTAGACGACACAAGAAAGGATATAATAGGACTCAAAGAAATGAAACAGTCATTTGAGGAACTTCAAAATACAGCAGAAAGCTTCAACAACAGGATAGACCAAGCAGAAGAAAGAATCTCAGGACTTGAAGACAAAGCTTTCTAACTAACCCAGTTAGTCAAAGATGCAGAATGAGGAATAAAGAAAAGTGAACAATTACTCAGAGAAATATGGGATTATGTGAAATGAACCAATATATAAATTATAGGTACCCCTGAGAGAGAAGAAGAAAAAATAAAAAGCATGGAAAACCTATTTGAGGGAATTATTGAGAAAAACTTCCTTGGTATTGTCAGCGATTCAGATATTCAGATGCAAGATAGTCATTGAACACAGGGAAGATTTGTAGCAAATAGGACATCTCCAAGGCTGATAGCCATCAACCTGGTCAAAGTCAAAATGAAGGAGAAAGTTCTATAAGCTACAAGACAAAAGTAACAACTGACCTACAAAAGAAAATCCATCAGGCTGACAGCAGACTTCTCAGCAGAGACCTTACAAATCAGAAGGGATTGGGCCTCATTTTAGTCTTCTTAAACAAAACAATTGACAGCCAAGCATTTTGGATCCTCCAAAACTAAATTGTTTTGCAGGAGATGAAGAAATATGATGGAGAAAATGATGGAGAAATAAAGACTTATCCAGACAAGCAAACACTAAGAGCATTTGTCAATACCAGGCTTGCCCTACAGGAAATACTCCAAAGTACATTACATGTATAATAGCACAATAGATACCCACCAGTGTAAAAATACCTTAAAGTTAAAGCTCACAGATCTTATAAAACAATAGCACAGGTGAGAAAACAAAACAAGGTATCATCCAACATGACAAACAGAAAATTATCTGGCATATCAATACTAACACAAAATGTGAATGGTCTTACTGCCCCACTTAAAAGACATAGACTGGCTGAATGAAGAACAACAAAAAAAATAAGGTACGTATATGCTATCTCAAAGAAACAAATTTAACTCGCATACATAATGAGTGAGATGTGCACCATCTGGGGGATGGTCACGCTTGAAGCTCTGACTTGAGCGGGGAGGGGTGACGGGGCATTATACATAACCTTAAAATTTGTACCCCCATAATATGCTTAAATAAAAAAAAGACTCTCAAAGAATTAAGGTAAGGGGATGGAAAAAGTACTTTACACAAAGGGAATCAAAAAGCAAGCAGGTGTAGCCATTCTCATATCAGATAAAATAGACTTTAAATCAATAATTGTGAAACAAGACAAAGATGGTCATTATATAATGGAAAAGGAAGCAATTCAGCAAGATGATATAACAATCCTAAATATATATGTACCTAACACAGGAGCTCCTAGATTAATAAAGCAAATTCTACTAGATCTAAGCAAAGAAATAAACAGTAATATCATAGTTGCTGGGGACTTCAAAATCACACTGATAGAGCTGGACAGATCATCGAAGCAGAAAACCAATAAAACAACACTGGATTTAAATGAGACTCTAGAACAAATGGACCTAACAGACATTTATAGAACATTCTACGTAGGAACTATTGAATACACATTTTTATCATCAACACATAAACATTTTCCAAGATTGATCATGATTCACCACATAAACAGAAACAAAAACAAAGACCATATAATCATCAAAATAGATACAGAAAAAGCATTTGATAAAATCCAGCACCTTTTCATGATAAAACCCCTCAACAAACATAGAAGGAAGGCACCTAAAAATTATAAAAGTCATATATGACAAACCCACAGCCAACACGATACAGAATGGGGAAAAGTTGAAAGCATTTCCCCTAAGAACTAGAAAAGACATGGTGCCACTGTCACCACTTCTATTCAGCATAGTATTGGAAGTCCTAGCAGTGCAATCAGGCAGGAGAAAGAAATAAAGGGCATTCAAATCAAGAAAAAGGAGGTCAAACTATCCACATTTGCTGATCTTGTATCTATTAATAGAAAACCTTAAAGAATCCACCAAAAGACTCCTGGAATTGATAACTAAATTCAGCAAAGTCTCAGGTTATAAAATCAATATACATAAATCACTAGCATTTCTATATACTAACAACAGACAAGCAGAAAGACAAATCAAGGACTCATAATACCATACACAATAGCTACAAAGAAAATAAAATACCTAGGAATATACTTATCCAAGGAGATGAAAGATCTCCACAAGAATGACTACAAAAGACTGATGAAATAAATCATAGATGACACAAATAAAAAAATATTCCATGCTGATGGATTGGTACAGTCAACATTTTTAAAATGTCAGACTGCCCCAAATAATTTACAGATTCAATGCAATCCCCATCAAAATACCAATGTCATATTTCACAGATCTTGGAAAAATAATTCTAACCTTCATTTGGAACCAAAAAAACGAGCCTGGATAGCCAAAGAAATCTTAAGCAAAAAGAACAAATCTGGAGGCATCACATTACCTGACTTCAAATTATACTACAAGTCTTTCCTAACCAAAACAGTGTGGTACTGGTATGAAAATAGAGACATAGACCAATGTAGCAGAATAGAGAACCCAGAAATAGAACCATCTACCTACAACCAACTGATCTTTGACAAAGCAGACAAACATACACTGGGGAAAGGATGCCTTATTCAATAAATGGTGCTGGGAAAACTGGATAGCCACATGCAGAATAATGAAGCAGGACCCCTATCTATTGTCATATTCAAAAATTAATTTCAGATGGATAAAAGACTTAAATGTAAGGCATGAAACTATAAAAACCCTAGAAGAAAAAGTGGGAAAAATTCTTTCAGATATTGGCTTAGGCAAAGAATTTGTGACTAAGTTCTCAAAGGCAAATACAGCAAAACAAAAATAAATAAATGGGAGTTAATTAAATTAAAAAGCTTTTCACAGCAAAGGAAATAATCTACAAAGTACTTATACAACCTTGTCCTACAGAATGGGAGAAAGTATTCACAAACTATATATTCAATGAAGGGCTAACATCCAGAATCTACAAATAACTCAAGCAAATCAGCAAGAAAAAAAATCAAGCAACCATATTAAAAAGTGAGCAAAAGACATGAACAGTAGTTTTTCAAAAGAAGATGGACAAATGACCAAGATATACATATGAAAAAATCTTCAGCATCACTAATCATCAGGGAAATGCAAATTAAAACCACAATATGATACCATCTCACTCCTGTCCTTAATGGTCATGACTATAATAAAAAGTCAAAAAACAATAGATGCTGGTGAAGATGCAGTAGGAAAGGAACCCTTATACATTGTTGATGGGACTGCAAATTAGTACAACCTCTATGTAAAACAGTATGGAGATGCCTCAAAGAAATAAATGTGGACTTACTATTCCATCTAGCACTTCCACTACTGGGTATTAACCATAGGAAAAGAAGTCATTATGTCAAAAAGACACCTGCTTTCGAATGTTTATGCAGCACAATTCACAATTGCAACAATGTGGAATCAACCTAAGTGCCCATCAATTCATAAAGATAAAATGTGGGATTTTATATATATATTATATATAATGTATATATATGCATATATATATGTACATATAATCGGAATACCACTCAGGCATAGAAAGGAATTAAATAATGTCTTTTGTAGCAACTTGGATGGAACTGGAGACCATTATCTTAAGTGAAGTATCTCAGGAATGGAAAAACAAACAACACATATACTCACTAATAATTGGGAGCTAAACCATGGGCATATATGGGTACAAAGAAATGTAAAGGACAATGGAAACCAAGAAAAGGGGATGGTAGGTGGTTGAGGTAAAAAGTATCTGGTACAATGAATGCTTTTATGGTGATGGTCACAATAAGAGACCTGACTTAAGTATCATACAAGGTATCCGTGTAACAAAAAAATGTACCCCCTTAATATTTTGAAAAAAATGCAAAAGGGACCATATTTTCTAGATAAGAACATTCAAACTATTACTCATCTCATTTCCAATTAAGTTATAATTTTTGAAGTCTTTAAAATATATGCACACAATTTTAAATTAAAAACAAAATATTTTCTAAGAAAAGTGTCTGTATAATTTTTATTAGCAGCTTTACTGTAGTCATTATGAGAATAAAACTAGTTAAGTAATACATTTATTTATTTATTAAAAATGACAAAGTTGCTTTCACAAATATGTTGTTTCTCAAACATACCCATTTATGAAACTTAGCTAATGAGGTAAGGTGGCAAAAATTGCATTATATTGTTTAAAGTCCTCATTCCAATAAATAGAGTTCTTTGTATATGTTTGAAGGGGAAAACTCCTGGATATAACTGCTGCTCATTGGTTCTGTAATAAGCCTAAGGGATGAGGCTTGAATAAATGATTCATACTAACTAAATGATGTATGGAAAAATACACTAAAATTTATTGGATTAAAAATAAGTTATTTTTCATATATGGGGACTCCCAAATATAAAATTTGTTCTAGAAACATCTGAGTTTGTTCCTTAATGCAGCAGTCCCCAATCTTTTTGGCACCAGGGTCTGGTTTCACGGAAGAAAATTTTTCTTTAGACGTATGTTGAGGGGCGATGGTTTTGTGGTGATTCAAGTGCATTACATTTATTGTGCAGTCAAACGTCTCTGCTAATGGTAATCTGTATTTGCAGCCCTCCCCAGCGCTAGCATCACCATCTCAGCTCCACCTCAGATCATTAGGCACTAGATTCTCATAAGGAGTGTTCAATCCCGAGCCCTTCACATGCTCAGTTTACAGTAGGGTTCACATTCCTATGGGTGTGTGCCCATAGAAATAGAATCTAGTGTCCCCTGTGATCTGACAGGAGGCGGAGCTTATGCAGTGATGGCAGTGATCGGGAGCGGCTGTATGGCTGTAAATACAGATGAAACTTTGCTGGCTCAACCGCCTGGCCACCTCTTGCTGTGTATTCTGGTTTCTAACAGGCCACCCACCATACAGATCTCCCGGGGAGCAGGGTGGTGGGGGGAGATCACAGCCTTAATGAACACTACACCCTAAGCTTAGAAAATCACTTCTCATTGGAGGCAGTGAATAACAACTTTCATTGTCAAGACTGACCTTGAAGCACAGAATAGAATGGGGTGGAGAGAAACAAGAACTACGCTTTTCTTGGAGGAGACACAAAGTGGTGATGCTTGAAACTGCTTATGGGTGTGCAGAGGGGGAAAGGGAGAGGAGAAGGAATAGCAATTGTAAGCCCAGGAGGGATGGCAGAGACTTCCTCAGTTTTGCTTCCCTGTGGACACTCTCACTCCATCAGTGAAAGGTGGCTCAGAGTCTAGTGCACCTCCTCCAACAAACATATTGACAAATGGGGCAAATCAAACTTAAGTATCATTAGACTGTTGGTTATCAAATCAAATTTCAAAGGTCTGTATGTAAATGGAACTACAGTGAAACTGATTTTTGAATTTTTACTATTTTACTTTTTTTTTTTTGACATAGCACACCCATTAAAATTTAATCAAACTGCAGTGATTACATAGCTATTTAAGAGAAATTGGAGGAAAGTGTAACTACCTGCTTATATCAAATGTTCACCTAACAAATCATCTCAACTATGTTACCATGGTCGAGGTGCCTGAGAAGTACTTAACAGGCAGGAAAAACTAAGTCTGCTCCTCCAGGCTTTTTTCAAAGTGCGTAGCAGCCCACTTTCTGTTCCTATCCAGTGCCTGGGCTATCAGGGACCACTTCCTTCACGCAAACTGAAATAATCCCCCCCAAAATCTAGCATTTGAGGCTCCCCAAATGCCAATCTTCATATGCATTCTTTCTCCTCATCCTTCCATTTCACGTTTGAACTTTCTGGGCACAGAGCTGTGCTCACCCAGCCTCTGCTGGCCACTTGGATCCCCCTTTCTCCTTTGCTCAATCACCCCTCCAAACAGGAAGGTGCCAACGACCTTTGCTTAAAAAGAGCAGCCGGGCACCTTGCAGCCGCGAGGTGGAAGCTCTCTCCTGCCCTAAAAGTACCCGTGGGAAATCAAGTTGGAAAACTGCAAGCGATTGATTTCCGACTTACTGCTTCTCCCACCTGCTCACATGTATCTTGTCATTTCCCCCTGAATCCTCAGAGATCCCACCGAGGGATGGATTAGAAGACTCTCCTGTCCTTCTAGTGCTGGTCTGTGGCCCATGCCCCCATCTCTCTTCATCCTAGCACCTCCCAAAGGTAGGCGGGCCGGGAGCCTGCGCCCTAAGTGGGGTGTCATCGGCTTGGACCGCCACCCCTCGCTCTTGGGCCAGGGTCTGACCCCTCCCTCCCTCCCTCCCAGCCTGGACCACCTGCTCCGCGGAGTACCATGCCTGCTCCCCGAAACTTCGCCCCCAGGGAGCAGAGATTGTTGGCAGACAGGAAGAGGGCAATTCTTGAATTCCTGCGCTGTTCGATTAAAGTAGTGTGGGAAAGGAACTGGCCCCAGCCGCACAGGGCTTCTCAGCCCTTTTGCGGAGAGCAGGAGCCCGGCCCCGCACCCCGACTCCCCCACGCTCCTTCCCCACCTGCAAGCCAGCCGCGGGCGTGCGGCGCTCTCCCCTGCTCAGCGCAGATCCGCACACTCACCCGGAGCGCTACCAGCAGCAGTCCGGAGCAGGAAAGGCGGACCCCCAGGCCGGGGGTACAGGCAGGCAAGAGCTACCCCGTGGGGCGCCGGCAGCGGCCGGGAGGACAGAGGCTCGTCCCCACTGCTCTCCCGGCCCAGGCGCCGACTGCGCACTGGAGGAGTCGGGCGCGGTCCGGGCGCAGGCGGGCGGACAACCTGGCTCTCCAGCGCGCCTAGCACCCTTCTCTTTTTGCCATCATCTCTTCCTTCAATACCTCTTTCTCTTCTTGCTTCTCTCAACACCCCCCTTCCCCGTCTCTTATGTTATCCCTCTGCTCCCTCCCCTGCCACTGATGCGCGGAGAAGGGCGGGGGAGGAAAAAAGTCCCATCTCTTTAACTTGAGTGATACCTTGGAGATTATCTGTTCATGGCATCTGGAAATGACGTGAACCACTTTTCTGAAAACATCTAAAATAAAAGAGTTTTGTCTCCTTTTTCTTTTTATCTTTGCATTATCTTCTCAGTGACTTTATGCAGCTGAATGGGTAGGAATGAGGTGAGGCGAGAAATGTAAAATGAAATGGGAATTATATGCAGCAATCTTCGGTAGTGGGATAGTGAGCCAGCCATTGGCTGAGCCCAGGTATCTGTTTACCCAAAATTTAATAAAGAAGGCATTACCTGAAAAAGAATCGGGGTCGTGGCAAGAGGGAAAGGGAGATAGGCAAGGTAATGGGGTCAGGATTTATTCATGATTTTATTCTAAGGTAGCCCCTGTGGTTGCCTTAGAATACCCAGGAGATACCTTAGAATACATTGCTAGTGTTTTGACCTAGATTTGACCTTGAGAAAATATTTGACCTTTTCTGTTTTTGCCCTTCATTCTTCTGCCAGGCTAATGTTTTATAGCCCTGTAAACAGAGTCCAGTCAGCCTACCAAGAATTCCCCAAACCTGCTTTAACAGACCTTGGAAACTTGAATGCTTCTTGGAAGGTGGCATTTTCTCAGCACTGAAACAGTTCTCCAGTGCTGGGAGAGGTGGGACAGATTTTTCTGTACAGATCACCACCTTTGCAGTCCACAGATGGACCCACCAAGACTGATTTTCACTCTCGGTTTGACTGTTCTAGATTCATATTCCCAGAAAGGAACTCCTGTTGCAGAGATCCTTTCTGCTCTTCCACCTCCCAACACTTCCTGCCATGCAAAGACCATCTTAGATAAATCTTTCTTATAGACAAAACCTGTGTTTTCCAGCCCATCTTCCTTTGGCTAAGTCCCCTTTATTCCCTTGCATCATATATTTAAATGAGATACTGTATACAAACACTAACCATAATGTTTGGAACTTACTACTTAGTAAATGTTAGCTGAATTATAGGTAATGACTTCAGGTTATCATTAGCATTTATTTCATGTTTTATTCTCTCACATAATTCTTAAACTTCTATTCCCTGTGCCATGATTTGCACAGTTCTAGCACTTGACCCTTATAAATATGGCAATGTGGTTACAGCTACTCATTTAGGAAAATATGGTGAAAATAATTTCAGAGGAAGTTGAGATTTATAACTTTCTTAATAGAACACAGGAATTTTGCTAGAAGATATGATATTGATCACTTCAATTTTACACTTGTACCCAAAGTAATTTGTCACAAATCTTGTACATGACAGCTATGGAGAAAGTCCAAGGTTGTAAATCCTCAACAAACAATAAGAATGTCTCCACCCTCTTCACAGAGTTTCTGCAATGGTAGTGCAAAGAGCAAGTTGTCCACAGAGATTGGAAGATGCTCTGTGGATATACATATCTAGCAGATTTTGTTCTTCTGTTTAATAGTGCAATAGGAACCAACCTGCAATCTGCAGAATTGAAGACCTTAACTTTAGGATGTTTCCAGATGGTGTGTTTGGACTTATGCAATTGGAGTTTACAATTTGGTAATATATATAAGGAGTCATTATATTAAGTGAAAGTATGGAAAAGACCCCACCTATGATGCAAAGGGGATAAAAAGTTTCAAGTACTTCTGCTATTACTACTGCAGTGAACAAATTTGCTTAGGTATCAGTGATGAAAATGCAACTTGCATGCTACAACAGGACATTGTGCCCTAGAGGTATTCTATTTGCTATGCAGCGCACAGATACTTAACCTGACAGGCAGGACACAGGCACAGGACTCACCAAGGGTTTCTCTGATTAACTAGAGGATGCCATAGAGGCTGCTTCTGTAGATAACCAGACTACATTTTAGAGGCCTGAATCTCAATCCGTTTTTAAGTTCACTACTTTTAAGTTGTTTAAAGAGAATTAAATCATACCAGACAAGTTCTTTTTGAAAGCTTTGATGAAAGATCCAGAAAGTGTTAGTGCTTAAAAGTCTTGTTTATTTTTAGTCTTAAATATGCAGAATGTGGGACACATGTCTTAATAGGCAACACACTAATAGCCTTTCTTGAGCGTTTGCCAGAAAGGAGATTTTATTAAGGACAAATTGCACTATTTTGATAATATTGATCTCAGTTTAAGACTAAGTTGAACCTCCTGTTCCTTTCAATTAAGCTGACTATGCGGTTAAGATAACTGTAAAAGGCAGCCACAAAATGCAAAATTAAGGGAAAAGCTGAGAAGTTGTAAAAGGATATAAGTAGTGTAGACAGAATTAGGATAGGTAGTGCTGGCCTAAATAATGTAACTTTTGTGTTTTCATGATGTGTGTTTTCCTTGAGTTATTTAGCTAACTGCAGAAGACTAACCTGATTTCTTAGACCTCATAAGTAAGATGCACTGACTCATTCCATGACATCAAGAGGTCAATTTTTAGGTACATTATTTTAAGTACTTCTTTTCTATTTTGAAAAAAACATACTGAAGAGTGAAATGAAAACTCATAATGCAAATAAAAGCAATCAAATAAGCAACTGCTTCCTAAGTTTATGGGAAAAGCATTTTTTTTGTAATTATTCGGATTGACTTTATGCATTCATTAAATTCATCAGATAATTGCTCATTTCTCCTTTTGGAAAGAAGTCAAATAGAAAGATATGAGAATGTTAAATAAATACAATTTAATAATTCCTTAATACGTAGGAGAAGACTAGATTGGAAATAATCCCTATTATAGATAATGTCTATTTTTTTGTAAGTAGAAAATATGCCTAGGGTATTCTGTTGAAAATATTATCATATCTAAACATTGGCAAAAAAATTGTGATCACCATTTAGATTGATTTTGTATATAAATCATTAAAATTCCCATTTTAGTTATCTTAATTCATGAATTAATTTTCAGACATATATAATATTGTGTAGCAGACTACTGAATGAGAAGGTTCCAGGTCTAGCACTGTGTAACAACCTTACCTTAGGTGAATCAAGCCATAGTTAGCTCATCTCTAAAATTGGGTAGGTAAGTAGTGGACAAAATAAACACAAACGTCGAAATGATTTCCTATCTGTTACCATATTGTTATTTGGCTCCACAACCAAAAGAATTGCAGCACAGTGTTTTGCACACCATAATGAGTGATATGGCTGGGGAAAAATGTTGAAGACTATGTGATCTGTATCTACTATGATAATATGATAGAAAAATAACAGTTAAACAAATTCAGTTAAAATAGATATTAACATCACTAAACTGCTATGTCATCAAACCCTGCAGCTAAAAATCTAAGTATCCCAAGAAATAGTCAATGTCATTATATGTATGCCTCTTAAAAATTTTGATGCTGTTCTCAGTTATAATTGTATTTTACCTAGAGCCATTGTTTATATTAGTCTTAGTATTTTCAATACCACTTCACAATTTCTCATTTATTCTGTATTTGGTAAGGTAATAAGAAAATTTCAGTTATATCTCTGCATTCATAAGAAAACTGGGCATAAAATTCACAAAGGAGATTGGCATTACAATTGAACTAACATGGCTCTTAATTTCATTAACCTATTTGATGACTTAAAAAAGGTCCTTAATTTCTTCCAATTTCAGCTTTCTAAAATCTAATATGGAGATAAGCTAATTCTATCTCCAGAAGTTACCTTGAGTATACTTGGATACAGTATGTGAACTTTCATAAAAAGAGTAACATATTATGTAATATAATATCAAATTTATGTGACAAAATCTAGCAATGAAATCAGAACAAAACCATTAGGTTTTGACACTTAAATGAGGTACCTTCGAGGCTGCTAATCTTTTGATTAAAATCTTGTCGTATCAACACATACAAAGCAAATTTTAAAGTGAAAATATTTTGCAGAATTTTAATTTGCACCTGCACAGCTTCAGGACAGCCAGATACAGTGCTTTGTGTGCATTTGCACCAGTGACTACTCAACCCATTAGAGTCCCCCACGGTAAAATTGAAAAAACTAGTATGTTTATAAGATAAACAGGTTTGTCTCTGTTGTCCTCACAATGCACTGCTGGTCATTTCTACATAGATTTAGTCGTATAGATAGTGCCCCAAAAAACAAAGATGCTTTTGAAAAATCCATGTAAAACCCATGCTGGATTATTGCTAGTTCTTAATAGTATATGCAAAATAGGCTCTAGTATAATTAATATCTACTCTTGAAATTTTACTAGGAAAAAAAGAGTAGACTCTCAGTGTTTAAAATGGAACAAAGTTATCTGAAAACATTAGTATTTAGAAGATTTATTAATATTAATATGTTTCCTTGATGAAGAACAAATTGTGATGATTTAAAAAATAATGTTTATTAAATTTTTATATGTATGCTTCCTCTTATGAATGTGAAATGAAACAAATGAACAGCTTGGTAAAACTGTTGATATATTAGTAATGCTTAATTAAGTGCAATACTTGAAGGCTTTTAATACAATTTGTTCAAACTTCTATGCCAATTCTTTAACCATTTAAAGAAACTTCATTATAATACCACAAAGTTGGAAATAGAGAACCCAAATGCAGCTGTAGATTAATGGTAATGCTCTGCTGATACAGTTGGAGTCTTACTAAGAACATCTGAGGAAGTAGGTAGTTTCTTTGAAAGAGGATTCACATATGAGTCTTTTAGTTTTCAAAGGCAGAAAAATTTCTCAACATTCTTTATTTATAAATTTTCCCTTATATTACCTTAAAAAGCGCTTACAATATTTACATTTGTAATTGTATTAATGAGTTTGTGTAAAGTATTATATGTCTTAATGCTGTTTTGGGAAGAAGACTCTCCCAAGCATTTTATTACTTTTCCTATATGATGCCTCAGACTGTGCCCACCTTATTGTTTTATCATTTATCACACTTCATTGTATTTTTGTGTGTGTTTGTGCATTTTTATTTTTTCCTCTAGACTCTTAGTTACTTTAAGGAGAAATGGTTTTATTTTTCTTTGTTTACCCTTAGTGATTTGCCTAGTGCCTAGAAATCAGAAGATGCTCAGTAATTTTTGAAGTGTATGTGTGAATAAATGGATTATGTACATATCTTTAACTTTTATATTAAATGAAAACTATCAGCTGCAATCTTCCAAAAAATGGTATTTAGTGAATGGTAGAAGTTATTCAGTGTCTTTTACAGTCTCACCCAATGATGCTATATAAAATAGTCCTCTCTTCCCTTCCCCCATTATCACTCTGCTTTTCATGTTGGAGGTCTTTTCAAATATTGGTATTCTTTGGATGTTCACATTAATAAAGTGCGATGCAGAAACTCTGTGTGCCAAGGAGTACCTTCTTGAGAGTGAGGTTCATTGAATTTGATCAGTCAGTGTGCTGGAGAAAGAATCTAGTCTCTGGGGCTGGTCAATTACAACAGAGAAGAATCTTCCAGTTTCTTTCTTGGAGGCATTCTGGGAATCATAACGGGTAATGGAACTGGAGATCCCACTCTATTATTATGTAAATTTCTACTTAATCCACCTATGCTGTGCCTTGTACCTGGTAAATCTCCAGTCTCTTTTCTGGAGTAAGGGTAGAGAAATTATTACCTGGCTATGAAGTATGGTCATGGAACCTAGCTATAGTTTTTCATTATGCATAAAAGACTTATAATCTGGTTTTAGCCCTGTGCTATTAATACACCCCACCTTTCAAGATGCCTTGTGCTTTCTAGTGCTGAGCCTTTCATGTGTATAGAGGAGCCAGCTACTACTCATTTATCTGCTTTCTTTCATTATCTACCAGTTTTCCCTCTGCCTGGTAAAATATGAAAACCTCTTGTCTGCTTTCCTGTTATTTCGTTCCTTGTGGCTAAATGCCATTCCATTTCTTTACTGCCATTTTAGCAGGGGTGTTATAAATACGTGCAAAAATACATGATCAATTAACCTTTTAAAGTTAAAAGGGGAACTCACTGTAAAATAGATAGGCAAATGTTTGGTCCTAAGTATTATGCATTATTATATACACTTCTATGTTACAATGTGATATTGCAACATAGTTTATATGTCAGTTTTGCCTGTTCTATTATTGCCATAACTGTAACTGTCCATTTTTTAAATTGACAGAGTAATAATTATTATTTTAAAAAAATTTATTTCAGTATATTACAGGGGTACAAATGTTTAGGTTACATATATTGCCTTTGCCCCACTTGAGTCAGAGCTTCAAGCATGTCTATTCCCCAGATGGTGCGCACCGCACCCATTAAGTGTGAATATACCCATCGCCTCCTCTCTCCTTCCGTCTGCCCGACACCCAATGAATGTTACTACTATATGTGCACTTAAGTGTTGATCAGTTAATACCAATTTGGTGAGTACATGTGGTGCTTATTTTTCCATTCTTGTAATACTTCACTTAGTAGAATGGATTCCAGCTCAATCCAGGATAATGCAAGAGGTGCTATATCACCATTGTTTTTGTGGCTGAGTAGAACTCCATGGTATACATATGTCACATTTTATTAATCCATTCATGTATTGATGGGCACAACTCAAGAGCAATAATTATTTGCTTTCTGTTGTGTATTTTTTCTTGCTCTTCCTCTTCTTTTCGAGACGCTAATTTCTATGGGTATCTTATTTTCTATACATTTAGCTCTATTTTTCCTTCACTTTAATTTTCATTTCTAAGTGGTGACACCACAGTGAGAGAGTTAGGTTACTGTGTAGATTTACTGTTGGTTTTAAGGTCTGTTATTTATGTTTATTTTTTCCCATATTTTCTTATGTTCAATTAAAAATATTTGCTATTCAGTAACTATTTGATATGAAATGGAAAGAAAATACATCCTCCTGTAGGGCCTAGAAACATTACAGTACTCTATTAAGTAATATTATTTGGATTATCCTATTGGCAGAATTTTCAGTAGAAAGTGGCAAATTGGTAATTATCATCACTGTGAATGATAATGATTATTACTAGTACATTTACTAATAATTACCATTTATTGAGTCCAACACCATCATAGATACAAGCACCTTATATGTATTGTGAGACTAGAGAGCTCACAATTCCACGAATGGGGAAACAAGCTTAGAGAAGCTAAGTAATTTTTCTAGGGTCAACCAGTTAGTAAGTGGCATATACTGCAGTGAAACTATTTTATGACTGATTACAAAGAATGCTTTTCCTCTAAAACACTTTTAATAAAAAACATTTGTGTATAATGGTCTAATCTTAAAGCCAAGGATACTGGTAAGAGTAGTTATGTGGTGCTATACCATAAGTATTTAAAATTTGTTTTTGTTTTCATGAAATCTCCAGGATAATTCGAATAGCTCAAATCCCAGCCTCTTCCCTCTGTGTTCAGCCTGGTCTCCAGGCCTATTCTCTTCCTTCTGGCACATGTCCTCTTTCTTTCTTCTTTCACTAACATAAGCTTATACCTCAGGTATACTCTTTTTTGTTTAACAACTGTATTGAGCTGTACTTCATATACCATAAAATTTACCAATTTAAAATTTTCAATTTTAGTATATTCAGAGTTGTACATCTATCATCACAATCAATCTAAAACATATTTGTCATGCCTTAGAGAAGCCCCATACCCATTAGTAGCCATTCCCCATTTCACCTGTCCTAGGCAACCACTAGTCTACTTTCTGTCTCTATAGATTTGGCTATTCTGGACATATCACATATTAACAAATGGAGTAGATGATCTTTTGTGTCTGGACTCTTTAACCTAACATAATGTTTTTGAGGTTTCAGGTTCATCTCTATTGTAGTATGATC